>APFE030052367.1:20756-37162 GCA_000404065.3 Pinus taeda | reverse complement strand
TCCTCAGATGGAATTTTTACTTCTATACTTTGTAATTGCACAAGAAGAGTATTAAAAGCATTTAAATGATCAGCAATCGATGTACCTTCCTTCATTCGCAAACCGTACAATTGTCGCTTCAGGAGAATCCTATTGGTTAAGGATTTGTTCATGTACAGTTTCTCTAGTTTCGTCCACAAACCAGCAGTTGTTGTCTCTGCCACAATATTAAACAAGACATCATCAGCTAGACACAGTTGAATAACACTAATCGCTCTTTCATCCATCTCAGCCCACTCAGTATCTATGATGTTGTAAGGCTATTTGGACTTGCCCAACAACGCCTTTGCCACGCCATGTTGGACAAGCAAATCATGCATCTTCACCTTCCAGATCTCAAAATTATTCTTGCCATTAAACTTCTCAATTTCAAACCGGGCACTTTGAGTTTTCTCCATTTTGTATCAACAAAACAAAAAAAACCAACGTTTAAATACCAGCAATTTAAAAAACAAACTGCCTATGCCTTTGTTTTTACACAACAAAAAAAACTGACTTATTGTTGTGCAAAATTACAGTATATAAACTGAGTATCAAACTCAAGAGTAATACATCCCTTTCAGGCAAAATAATACCTCCACGCCGGCATTAAAAAAAAACAAACCCGATTAACATGACTGTCAAAATACCGCGCTAGCATTCAAAAAACAAAACCCGATTAACAACAGAAGCGCTTTCGGTACTGAGCATCCACCAATGAATTACTCTCTCAAATGTTTCGGGCAATAAGTTTCACAGAACTGAGCTTGGACACCAATAGACCAATGTTCTATTTACGTTTTCGCCACAAATAGTTTCGCAGAACTGAGTTCTTGCTTTATCTCTCCCCGTCCACGGAGTGCTCTCATGGAAAGGATGACATTACACAGCACAACGATTCTGAAACCACACATAACCAGATTACAACTTTAACAATTTCCTTTTGCAATTTAAAAAAAAAATACGGTTCTGTGTGGATTCATGGGCCACCGGATACACTTTCCATTCGAAAACCAATTCAGAATGAGACAGGTAACTCTACATTGGTAATCACACCCTCTATTTTATTAAATAAAACACACCAGGTATATATCTATCACAGCACATAAAAATTTACGCACCAGATATACATACTGTATAAAAATCAATATACTGGATTAGGCCCGTGTGTATGGTAATCTCTACGCATTCCTTTAAACACATCTCGCTCCGCTCATTGCAAACCCAACAGGGTGCCTCCACACATGCACAATAATGACAGCTCCTTTACACAGCGTGACAACTCCACGCAGGTAAGAGAACAAGGCTGCACGCAGGTAATGAAATGATTATACCTCCACGCACGCTATACACAACTCCCTCCAGCACCTAGACCATGCACGCAGGTAATATCCCTCAGCGCAGGTTTTGTGCCATTCCTCCACGCAACAGCACACAGGTAAGACTGTAGTCCAACACACACAACACCTCTTTGCGCTCCACCTCCAACTGTGCCGCTCCTCCAATGCGCTCTGATACCACTTGTTGGAGAGATGCACAGCTAAATTAAAAAAAATAACACAGCAGAAAAATCAAGCACATAAGACACATCTTTTAACGTGGTTCACCCAACCAATCTGGGCTACGTCCACACAACATAGGCATCGGCAATTTATTAATCAACACAGGAGATTACATAATGAAAGCCTCACAAAACTCTCACACTCTTAGCAAACCATCCGAATGGTTGCCTGTTATATAGCAAAGAGGATCTAACTGCCTCATAAATCCTCTCAACTCAAATTTAGGATGCATTAACTCCCTCCCAACAAATTGGAGCTAATCTAGGAACTGAATTTCCATTGTTGTCACCTACAGAGATTTTTGCCTATTTCATTCCAAACAGAAAATCTCAACAATTACCTCAGCGAGGATTCGAAATTTCCCCTCCATAAATCGACGACTCTACCTCAAAGCATTCACTCTTCAAATACTCTTCGTAGGAGTCATGGTTAGCAAGAATGCAGTAATTCCCCCGAGGAAATAGAAGTTCTGTGGGCAAGCGATATTATCAGAGAAAAAAATAAAATAATTAAAAAAATAGGAACTACTGACCATAATTGAGACCTCAAATTGTATAAAAATAATGCATGCAACACCCAAGTAGGAACCCAAGTAGCAACTGTAGGTGAATACAAACGAAGAAACTGACAATCTCTAATAGAATACTTGAAATTACAGTAAAACAATACTTGAAATTACAGTAAGAGATAAATAAAACCAACATAAATAAACTATTTACCTGAGAATGCACGATCTGTGGGTGAAATGAGTGAGTGAATCATCTACATCGTTGCAATTCCAGAAACACCCAGAGGCGATATGCCTACTAGCCTTTGCTCTGCATAAATACCTAATCAATCAATGCATAAAATGTTCAATGGAACTCTGCTCATTTTTCCTAACTTTCCATTCCGAATTCACCGCAATACTTTTAAGCGCTCAAAATATTTATCAACAAAATTACTGCAACCATATTAGCATTCCATATCTTCGATCAAGAAGGCTACAAATCTTTGACAACTTCTATCAAGAAATTCAAAACTTCTCATCAAAATTTGCAGAAATAACAAATGAGGAAAAGACCAACCTCCTGTTGTTGGAAGACATTAATTCCAACCACCCACATTAATATAGTTGCCGACTGTTTTAGATAATTCAACAGATATTTTAGGTTAGTTTCTACAATTTATTGACAATGGGTAAAGCTTCCTTAAGAAGCCACCACACCATTGAATTCCAGAAATTTCTCTGTTGTATATAAATATCTCATCAATCATCGAATGTAAGTAATTTCTGAGTTGTTTGTGTGTGCATCTCTATAGCTGTGCTCTCTGATAGGTATCAGAGCAACGTGTGAGGCTCGGTGGTGTGTGTACTCGGTGGTGTGTGTAATATTTCCACACTCCGTGTGTTTGAGGTGAGCAATCAGAGTGAGTGAAATATCACTGTGTGAGGTTCGAGAGACCATGTGTTTCAGAGAAAGATTGATTGTGTGAGAGAATTGTGAGCGCCGCTGCTATTCATATTGGTTTGGTGCTGGTTGTGGGGTTGAAGGTCGTTGATCTGTCCAAGTTTGCTGCCGTTGCAGGCTTTTCTGGATTCTATGTTTCCCTTCTGGTGAATGCATTGACGATAACATTCACATTGGGCAGCCTGTAAATTAATGTAAGAATAGAAGATTAGTAGTTTCAGAAATCGTTTGTTTGTTGCTTGCAAGGTAGCACAAGTGAAAACATAGCAGAATGTAGTGTCTGTGTTATGGTTATTAGCAGTTTTGACGAAAGTGTCTTTAAGTGGCATTTTAGTTTTTAAATTGAACCTGCTTTAGTGAAGTTTACAAGTAATAACCTCGCGGGATAGATATCTAATAAGTCTCAAGTCAATGCATTGTACCATAGCAATGTTTATGCATGAAGTTTAGAATTGAGGATTACGTAAGTGTTGTAAGTATTGGGGAAGTTTGAAATTGAGGATTATGGAAGTGTTGTAAGTATTGGGGAGAAATGTGTGGTTGTATCATCCTTAACATTAATGTTTGGGGTTTTAAGATATAGCAAGGGAACGTGATTATCGCTTTACATGTTTTTTTTGCAAGACATTGCAATGCAACTTTACATGTTTTTTTTGCAAGACATCGCAATGCAGCATTACGTAATGTTTCCATAGCAGCAACAATATATTTCTATAGGATATTTTATAATAATAAAAATTGCATTTTGGTAATTGGAGGAAGTTTTTTTTCATTATGGCAAATTTGTTGCCTGATACTTATTTGAATGAATCCACCAAACTTGATGGAGGAAATTATGTGAATTGGAAATTCAAGTTAGTGACTATTTTAGAAGGTTATAATTTGTGGTCCATTGTGAGTGGTGATGAGCCCGAACCCACTATTGCAGGTTCTATTCCAGATTGGGAGAGAAGGGAGACGAAAGAAAAGGTGTTGTTGCATATGTCTGTAAAGGACAACATTATTCCTCACATTAGAGATTGCAAGACATCAAAAGAAACATGGGATACCTTGAAGGGTTTGTATGAAACAACAAATACAAACTGGATCTTGTTTTTGAAGACTAAGCTTTTATCTCTAAAAATGGAAGCAAATGAAAATATAAGCAATTTCGTATTTCGTGTCAAAGATTTAAGTGATAAGTTAGGAGATATTGGTGAAACGGTGTCTAGTACTGACTTAGTCACCATCACATTAAATGGTTTAGTGCAAGATTATCAAATTTTTGTTTCAAGTCTTTCAACGAGAGAGACACCCCCTACATTTGATGAATTGATAGGAATTCTTCTACAAGAGGAGGAGAAGATGAAGTGCTTTAATTTGGGCTCTAGTAGTTTAGATTTGGCATTGGTAGCCAAGGGGACAAGAACAAAGGAGGCAAGTTTCAAGCAAAACAAAAAGGTATGACACAGTCTAAATTTCCAATCCATGATAAAAGAAATGATGATTGTTATTATTGTGGCAAACCTGGGCATCATTCTAAAGATTGTTATAAAAAGAAATATAATGAGTCTAGGCAAAGAAATAGAAGGCATAATGGAAATTGTTTTGACAAAGATACCTCAATCAATGATGGATTTAAAACTCTTAAACTGTTTGTTTCTGATGCTGCATTGTCTGTGGAAAATGATTATGTGAATGCTTGGTTCATTGATTCTGGTGCATCACTCCATATGTCTTGTAATAAGGAGTGGTTTGATGAATATTATGAAAACATTGATGGAACATATGTTTGTCTAGGAGATAACAGATTACTTAACGTTCAAGGTTATGGAGTAATAGGTGTGAATTTGGAAAGACAGATCGATAATGTGATGTATGTTCCTGGTATCAAAAGGAATTTAATTTATGTTTCTACTATTGCTGACCAAGATTTGAAGGTGGAATTTGTTAAATCACAGTGTGTAGTGAAAGACATTCAAGGTCAGTACAAGGTTATTGCCATAGGAACCAGAGTTGGAGGCTTGTATAAGTTGGATGTGGCTAGGAAAAGTCATCAAGCGTTGGCATCTACAACGATATCAATAGTAGATTTATGGCATCAAAGGTATGGACATCTAAATCACAAAGATTTAATGCTACTTCAAAAGAACACAATGGTTGAAGGTCTTCCTGTCTTGAAGAATGATCATGTTGAGTGTGAAGCATGTGTACTTGGAAAGCAACATAAGGAGGAATTTCCTATACATAAAGAAAAAAGGCAAAGGGAAATACTTGAGTTAATTCAAACTGATGTATGTGGACCTATGCAAACTAGATCTATTGGTGGAGCATGGTATTTTCTTATTTTTGTGGATGATAGATCTAGGTATACATGGGTTTATTTCATAAGAAAGAAGAGTGATGTTTTTGAGTATTTGAAAGAATTTAAGAGTATGGTAGAAAAACAAACTGGTAATTATATCAAAATTTTGAGATCTGATCAGGGGGAGTGTTGGAAGAAACTAATTCCAACTACCCACAGCCAGAATTCAACAGGTGATTTAATGCAGGTTCTAGAATTCATTAACAATGGTCAAAGCTTCCTGAAGAAGCCACTGCCCCAATCAATCTCCAGAACTTTCTCTATCCTGTATAAATACCTGATCAGTGAATGAATTTGTAAGTTGTGAAGTTCTAAGTTGTGTGCTGTGTCTAAGAGTATCCGAGAAACCATGGCATGTAGCACAAGTGTGAGATTGGCAAAATTAGCATGCTGCAAATGATCAGCCTAGGAGCCTATCGAAAGACAAGCCACCCATTTCGGAAGGTGCTTCATAAAGACCATTTCGGAAAGATGCTAACGTCTTTGCTAATGACTATTGTTCAATCGTCTAATATTAAATCTGAAGGTGGAGAATGGTGCAAGGTAGAACCTAGGGGAGTTGATTTCAAAGGAGTCATGTAACGAGGCGAAGGAATTGCCAGGATGGCCAAAAGTGGCTGGAATCCAGGTAAAAAAATTTCAAAAAACCTTATAGAGACATTTTTTGAATCGTGTTTTTGATGATGGAAATGGATTCAACACCATAAAAAACGTGTAGGTCACCTAAAATTTTGAATTTTAACAAACTATAACTTGGATTTACGAAAATCCTTGCTGGATTTGCTCTAAATATGACCAAAATTTCCATAACTTTCCGGGCAACTCCTCTGCCTCGTTAAACTACGCGGATTTCAAAGAAGATATTGCATGGATGTTAAATCTCCCTCATCCACAAAATAATGATATGACACTTCTTCATATGAAATTTTTTTAATTAATTAATTTAATTAAAAGGGAAAAAAGGCATAACTATTTTGGAGATAAATCTCAATCTATGATTTGTGTATATTATTAAAAGTATTATAGAATATTGTATGGAGGTTAAATCTCTTTCATCCACATAATAACTAGCACAATCATATAAATTAAATCTTCTGGGCATCAAAGCACTCATCAAAACACTTTTTCATGATACACCTTATGTTGTTAAAATTAAAAAAATCATAAAAATGAACTAAATTATAACTTTATTATTATTTTTCTATGTGACCGCTAGTAATATTTGTAGGAGTCAGATCCACAACAAGAGATCACTTTCCACCCACTCAACCAAAGAGTTTGAGCTAGAGGATATAGAGAAGATGTTTTAATGATGGAGACTCTACCAATTCGCTGGAGAGTTATTATTATTATTATTATTATACGTTTATCAATATTATACATTTATCAATTCACTGGAGATTTATTATTATTATTATTATTATTATTTATAAAAAATATATATAAATTAAACATATATGCATTAAAAAAAATGTAATAACATTTTCAACTATGGAGATTCACGCTTACTTTATTATAACCAGTCTAGATCCATCTTAACTCTAGGTCTAAAAGCATCGAGAGGGATCAAATCTCTCGAGGTGCAAACCTCTTTTTGATTCGAGAGGGATCAATTCTCTCGAGGTGCAAACCTGTTTTTTTTAGTGCAAAACTTGAGGAAAGGTTTGCACCTTGAGAGATTTGATCCCTTTCAGCGCTTGATAGATCCATAGTTAAGATGAATCTAGGCTTGTTTCAGTGGTGTGCATTCATACAAAAATTTTTGAATATCTAATTATTTTTGTCATTTTAAATATGCTAAATATGTGTAAGATGAATTTGATCAATTTAATTTTAACTTTGCAAGTAGTTACCTAATTTTGTTGAGATGAGAGAGTTTGTTTAGTAACTTGAATGATGAAAAATGATGAAATAAAAATTTTAAGTGCAAAGTGACAATGTAGCAATATTGAATGATAGAAAATGTGAATAATAAGAATATAGTCAATTACAAACAATCTTTATTGCAATAAATTTGAAACTATTTTCTTCTATTGCCTATTAGTTATTTTCTATTACGAGGTTTGAATGCAAAGTGATTAACAATATTGAATGATATAAAATAGGAATAATAAGAATGTAGCCAATTACAAATAGTTTCGGTTTTAGGAAATGTTGAATGATAGAAAACGAAAATTCAAGTATTTTATTTATGGTTGAATTATTGTAACACACAAGTCAATTCATGTCATGAATAATGTTTATGTGCTTACACTAAGAGAGAGTGTGGATGTTTTGGGGGTGAAATAAAGATATAGATGGAGGCGGGGAGAGAGGGAAGAAGAGAGAGGAAAAGATAGGGAGGGAGGAAGAGATATAGATATGGAGAGAAAAGTGTTAGAGAGAAAGAGAGGGAGTGGAAAAGGGTGGGAGAGAGAGAGATATAGATAGATATGGAGAGAGAGAGTGTATGTTTGGTGGGTGAGATAGGGAGATAAATAAGGAGAGACAATGGGAGATAGAGATATAGATGGAGGGGGTAGATATGTTCTTACACTAAAATCAATGCACGCTATTAATCTAATTACTTTGCAATTAATGAACATCATATATTTAGTTGCATCAAATCAAAAATCATTGTCGACACTAAAATCAATGCATTTGGTGCAAACAATCAAGTAGGATTAGAAATCAACATCTATACTAAAATCAATGTATGTAGTGCAAATAATCAAATAGGATTAGAAGCCAACATCTACACTAAAATAAATGCATCTATTGCAAGCAATAAAATAGGATTAGAAATCAATATTTACACTGAAACCAATGTATCCACTGTAATCAATCAAATAAGAGTATAAATCAACATCTACACTAAAATCAATGCATCTAGCATAAGGTATTAAATAGGATTAGAAATTGACGTCTACACTAAAATCAATGCATCGAGAGTAAGCAATCAAATAGGAGTAGAAATCAACATCTACTCTGAAATCAATGCATCTAACATAAGGTATTAAATAGGATTATAGATCGACATCTATACTGAAATAAATACATCTAATGCAAGTGATCATTAAGGATTAGAAATCAGCAACTACAGTGAAATCATATATCTATCAATATCTACGCTGAAACCTACATCTAATGCAAGTGATCATTAAGGATTAGAAATCAGCAACTACAGTGAAATCATATATCTATCAATATCTACGCTGAAACCAATGCATCTTGTGCAAGAAATCAAATAGGAGTTGAAATCAACATCTACACTAAAATCAATGCATCTAGTGTAAGGTATTAAATAGCATTAGAAATTGAAATCAACATGCACACTAAAATCAATGCATCTAGTGCAAGAGATGAAATACGATTAGAAATCAATATCTACATTAAAACCAATGCATTTTGTGCAAGAAATCAAATAGGAGTAGAAATCAATGCATCTAGCGTAAGGTATTAAATAAGATTAGAAATAAACACCTACACTAAATCAATGCATCTACTGCAAATGATAAAATAGGATTAGAAAGTGACAACTACATTGAAATCATACATCTATTTTAGTGAAAAACTAAAATATTGATGACTTTCTAGATCTAACTTCTATGTTTGAACTTGTCTCTATGTGTCAATTTCTTCTTCCCTCTCTCTCAACCTTTCGTTCTATGTTTATCTCCCTCCCTCTATCCATCTCTCTTCCCCTCCCTCTCTCCTCCATCTCTCTCTCCACCTCTCCCTCCATTTCTCTATTTTTCTCTTATTCCCTTCGCCACTTGACATCTATACCTATACCTCCCTCCATCTCTCCTTATTTTTTTCTATGTCTCAACCCCTAAACTCATCTCTCTCTTTCTCTGTTCTTCTCTCTTGCCCCATCCATCTATACCTCTATCTCCCTCTGTCTCTCCTTCTTTATATCTTTATACCAATCTACATACACACTCTCTCTCTCCACATATATTTATATATCTATCTCTCCCTCTTCCTTTCTGTGTCTATCTCTTCCCTCTCTCTCTCTCTCTCTCTTTATACCCCCTCCATCTATATTTGTATCTCAACCCCTAAAAATACTCTCTCTCTCTCTCTCTCTCCATATCTATCTCTCTTCCTCCATATCTATCTCTCTTCCTCCATCCCTCTCTTTTCCTCTCTCTTCTACCTTCTCTCCCCCCTCCATCTATATCTCTATTTCCCCTTGCCTCTCCTTCTCACCCCAAAAACATACACACACTCTCTCTCTTTTCACTCCCTCTCCCTCTCCACCTTTCTCTCTTTATGTATTTCCTCCCCTTCCAATTCCTTCTCTCTCTCCCTCTCTCTCTCTCCTCTCTCTCAAGTCATCTTTCTCTTCCTTCCTCTCTCTCTATTTCTCTCCCACCTTCCTCTGTCTCTCCCCCCAATCCCACACTCTCTCTCTACCCTCCAAATCTGTCACTATCTCCTTCTCTCTCCTTTCTCTCCCCCTCTGTCCCCCCTCCATATCTATGTCTCCGTCTATCTCTCTTCCCCTTCTTTCCCCATCTATATCCTCTCCTTTTCTCTCCCTTCTCTCATCTCCTCTCTTCCTCATTCCATCTTCATCTCTCCCTTATCACTCCCTCTCTCTCAACGTCTTTGCTCTACCCTCCCTCTCTTTCCCCCTTAAAACTGCATCTTTCTCTCCCCCTCTCTCTGATGCCGCAAAACTGCATCGAACACAAATCCAAGAAATTAAATTAATTAAACCCATGTTTAATTAATTATCAAACCCCGATCTCTTGCATGGACTCCAGATTAAGCTATTATGCTAAAATAGTGGAACTATTTAAATTTCCCGATATATGGAAAACCTTTATTTTTACCCATAGAACTGAAAGGAAATAAAATTCCAGTTCATAACTTTCTCGGGTCTGAATTCTAAATTAAACAGCGCACATCTTCCGGAGCCATATCCGTCGGATCTCGTCCATTCACAATGAACAATTACGATCGATCCAGAACTCAATGGATTAAACCACAGTTCGTAACATACCGCGTGTGAAATTTGGATTAAACTTCGTGCATTTTTCAACATGATTACCGTTCGATCTGAGCTTTTCAAGTGGACGATCTCGATTAACTGAGTTATTAACTCAATTTTATAAATAATCGCATCCATTTTTGGAATTAAAATTTGCGCTTATTGGCACGCGATGACTGTAGATCTGTTGGATCTGTCGATTGGATGATCCTGATCTTCTTCCGTGTTTCTTCACAAATTTATCAATCAAATCGATCTTCAAACAAAGACTCCACTAAAGGTTTAATTTCACACACAATTTCTTGGATTTAATAGAGATTCAACCTACGATTTAAGGAATCAACGAAACCAAATCACATAAGAAAATATCATGCAGAAACAAGTTTTAACACAAAACCCCTTTCATTCATAACAATGTTTACATATCCATTTAGAACATCTTGTGCTCTGATTTATTCTCTCCACCACTTAGCTCTCTCTAACACTCTATCTAAAACTCTACAACACTCTACCCCTCACTCTCCTCATGGGCTTACATTTATAGATTATTTACATAATTATGGATTATACTAAATCCATGATTAATTCCATAATTTAGTCAACTAATTCCTATTCGAGGATCTCATAATCCCTAAGATCTCTACGAGATCTACAGATATCAATTATCCCTAATATTCTCACATAGTTGAGAATATTTCAGTCACACATAGATTTCTCACTCAATCTATACAAAATTCCTAAAAATAATAAAAAACGTCACCCCCTAAATCAATCAAATGAATGATAATATTCTGAGCAACATTCTCCTGCATCAGACTCCCGATGTAGAAAAGAAATAATAGACTCCTGTTTATGAGGCCTACCACTTTTCTGTAGTAATGTGACAGCTACAAGTCTGAATGAATTGCTACCTCTAGTATTCCAAACTCTGTTTTTCTAATGGTCCTTCAAAGTATCAACTCCATTCCATATTTTTTCACAAAATTCTAGGAATAGTATTTTCAAAACACTATTGGATGTAACTTTCAATTTTCCATACCACACAGACTTGTGAATTGCATGTGGAAACTTGAATATCCATTTTCCTGGTTTCCAAATTTTGAACGAGTCTCAAACTGGTTCACTGTCTGCACCTATAGCTTTTCCAGGTAACTCTGTCGTGCTGAGAGTAGTAAGAACTAAATCTGAAAGTTCACCATCATCATCACTCAAATTGTCAACCAAATTCTGTATATCTGTGAAGAAATTTCCTCCACCATGCTCTAGGTGTAATTCCTCTTTGTTAATCACATCAACATAGTTGATGTTCTCTATGGTGTACTTTCCTTCTTTTGTTACAGTTTCTCTGGTTTCAACTTCTACGGCCTCAGGCTCTTTGTCTATTGCTTCTTTCTCCAACTCAGTTGCAAACTCAACTTCATGGAATGAAAAACAATCATCCCAATTTCCTTCAGGTTCACAAAAGACTTCTTGATATAACAATTTTCATTAGTTGTCTCTATAGCAACAAATTCCTTATTTAGTACCATACCTGCATTCACAGACAAACTATTAGTTTTAAAAATATCAGACCTTTCGGTCTCTTTTGATGCTTCAAGCACCAAATTCCCACCATGGAATTTCCGGTTTTTAACAAATCCTCTTTGCTGTGATTCAATTCCTTTGAGTCTCTTCTTCTCCAACAGAGAAATATGTATGTGTTCAAGTTTTTTCATCAACATAACATTCCATTTATGTTGCAATAGATTCCACTAGACTCGTTTCCTTATTTTCCATCCATGTCTTCGGTCTTCATTCTCTTTCTATTCAAACCATTCCTGTAGTATATTCAACTCTACTCTCATCACTATAATACTTATCCTATGCTCTTCATCACTCATCTAACATTTATTTGAATATTTCCTATGTTTCTCCATGTTCATTTTAACTAATTCTTCAAACTCAAATAAAAGAAAATATTTACCTCAATCAAATTCTAAAACTGACTCCTCTATTTTTCCCTTTGTTTCCGCTGCGCCTTTGATTTTCCTTGTCAGATGCTTTCTTGTCATTATAACAACTTTAACTTGTGAGCTACAATCAGCCTTTGCAGTAACAAGTCTCCCTGCTACATGATACCTCACTAAGCTTTCCTCCTCTGAGCTTAGTCTTTTGGCATCTCTCTGGTTCTCTCCTCTAGAACCATATGAGCACTCCTTGCTCTAAGCTGCTGCAAATATTCTCACCTTTCTCTATTGTTACTCTACACAAAAATTATAAATGCTAACAATGACAAATAATCATACTTCACGCAGAATCTTTTTCCACTTTGATACCACTTTGATGCCACGAAACTGCATCGAACACAAATCCCGAAAATTAAATTAATTAAACCCCTGTTTAATTAATTATCAAACGTTGATATCTTGCGTGGACTCCAAATTAACCTATTCTTCTAAAATAGTAGAACTATTTAAATTTCCTAATATATGGTAAACCTTTATTTTTACCCACGGAATCGAAAGGCAATAAAATGCCAGTTCATAACTTTCTTGGGTCCGAATTCTAAATTAACCAGTGCACATCTTCCAGAGCAATATATATCGAATCTCATCCATTCACAATGAACGGTTACGATCGATCCAGAACTCAATGGATTAAACCAAAGTTTGTAACATATTGCATTCAAAATCTGGATTAAACTCCGTGCATTTTTCGATGCGATTACTGTCCGATCTAAGATTTTCAAGTGGACAGTCTCGATTAACTGAGTTATTAACTCAGTTTTATAAATGATTGCGCTCGTTTTTGGAATTAACCTCTGCGCTTATTAGCACACGATGATTGTAGATCTGTTGGATTTGTTGATCGGATATTCTTCTGTGTTTCTTCACAAATTTATCAATCGACTCGATCTTATAATGTTTCGGGTCTATTTCTTGTGTTAAGGTGTGTGTGCATTCACCAGCGAACACCGTCTATCTTTAAATAAAGACTCCACTAAAGGTTTACTTTCACACACAATTTCTTGGATTTAACAGAGATTAAGCTTATGATTTAAGGAATCAATGAAACCAAATCACATAAGAAAATATCACACAAAAACAAGTTTTTAACACAAAACCCCTTTCATTCATAACAATATTTACATATCCATTCAGAACATCTCGTGCTCTGATTTATTCTCTCCACTACTTAGCTCTTTCTAACACTCCGAACACTCTGTAACACTCTTCCCCTCACTCTCCTCGCAGACTCATATTTATAGATTATTTACATAATTATCGATTATACTAAATCCATGATTAATTCCATAATTTACTCAACTAATTCCTATTTGAGGATCTCATAATCCCTAATATCTCTACGAGATATACACATATTAATTCTCCTTGATATTCTGACATAGTTGAGAATATTTCACTCACACATAGATTTCTCACTCAATCTATACAAAATTCCTAAAAATAATTAAAAACATCACCCCCTAAATCAACCAAATGAACAATAATATTCTGAGCAGGATTCTCCTGCATCACTCTCATTCCTCTCTCTCAAGTCCCCTCTCTTTTCCTTCCTCTCTCTCCCTTTCTCTCCCACCTCCCTCCGTCTCTCCCCCACATCACACACACACTCTCTCTCCACCCTCCAAATTTGTCACTATCTCCCTCTCCCTCTCCTTCTCACTCTCTCCCTTTCTCCCCCCTCCATATATATGTCTCCATGTCTCTCTCTTCCCCTTCTTTTCCTATTTTTATCCTCTATTTTTCTCTCCCTTCCCTCGTCTCCTCTCTCCTTCATTCCATCTCCATCTCTCCCTTATCACTCTCTCTCTCTCTAGACCTCTATCTCTAAATAGCTTTGTTCTTTCCTCCCTCTTGTTGCCCCTCCAATTCCATCTCTCTCATCCTCTCTCTTCCTTCCTCTCTCCTTGTCTCTCCCACCTCTATGTCTCTCCCCCACTCTATTTCCCATCTACCTCACTCTCTCTCTCTCTTAAATATGATCCCATAGCATTTTATTTAAGAAAGTATCTAAATTAAAAAATAAACATAATTGGTTGTAAAATATTAAACCTATATTTGGGATCAATAATGTTACAAAAATAAAAAACTTAAAATAATCACGCACTATCTTTCCTCTATCATTCTTAGTCACTTTTATTTCTCTCTTTTATTGATCTTTGGTTAAAATCATTCCTCATTTATAATATTATTTATATATAAAATTTCAGATTTATATATAAAAAGTATTCCATTTTATATTTATTAAAACCTCGATTTAATCTCCATGGGAATTTTTTAGTAGTCACGAGGATGGTGGGTTTAGAGATACCTCAAACGTAATTATAATTCTTTTTTCTTTTAGATTTAATTAAAAAATGTTATAAAATTAAATTAAAATAAAGTATTTGTAAAATATTCTGATTTTGAAATAAGTTATGGTTTTTGGGCATGTGGTATTGATAAACCAATGGCCATGTATTGGCCCATGGTATTGTAATTAAATAATTAAAAGCCTAGAGCCATAACATAATCATCAAAAGCCTAAATGGTCCATGGTATTGATAAACCATGGTATTAGCCCATGGTATTCTGATTTTTTTTCCCTCCTCTTCCTTGCTCCATCCCTCTCTTTGGTATTGGCCCTTGGCCTATTTAGAAGTTAATAATATCCATGGTAAATATTATTTATATCCATTTGAATTTCGCCCCAACTATTCATTCGAATATTCAATTGACCATGGAGTTATTTTTACAAAAAACTCAATTTACCAAAAATTCTATGGACTCGGAATTTTTTTGATAATTTGGTAAATATGAGATACGTATGAGCTCTATTAAATATAGTTTAACTATTATTTTTGTTGTGGCAATATTATTATTTTCACTACACCCACGCATCTAACACTCACTCATCTAACACTTACACATATAACATATCACATCTAACGCTCACACATTTAACACTCGCCCATCTAACACTAGCACTCACCCATCTAAGGCTCTCCCATCTAACTCACACATGTAACCAGGGGTTAAATTTGACGAGTGACCCTACCCGTTAAGAAATTTTTGTATGACGTTTTTTATTTTTACACTGCCCATCATATGACTTTTAAAATTTATTTGTACAAGTTTTATCTAATTTCAAATTGTACAATAAAAAAACAATAGTTGTGAAATAATTTTCAAACCAAAAACATAACGTGCATGATTTCTCGGTTGGATACAACGACCCTTTTGGTGGCTCGCCCAACTTGCATTGGATGCCTTGATGCATACTAGAAGAAAAGCTAACAACGATATTTAGAAAAGTCGTAAAACGAGGAAACACATATTACCAGAAAAAAAGCCATAAAATAAGGAAACATAGATACGAGAAAAAAAGCCCCAAAGCCTCATAACTTATTTTTATATTCATAAAACGTGACAAGCGACCTTCATAAAGTTGATTCTGAAAAAAAAAAACCGAAACACTCTAAATATTTTTATTTACCCAAAAATAACTAGTAAAAATAATATCATTCATTCATATCATTGTACTGAACAGAGAGGTAGGCTACCTTATATGGATGTCAATTTCGTTAATTAAATGATATAAATTTAGAAAAAAACGTGTTTAATATAGACTGTTGCTTTAACAGACGCTTACATTAACTAGGGTTTGAAGCGGCAAGATCTGAAAACCCATTAAACCCTAATTCCTAATTTGTTTACTCAATATCATGTAAAATTTGGCACGACACATTATATCATCCATCCATGAATCACTTCAAGAAATTACAAGAAATTACCAGCTATAACAGTGTAGTTTTTATTTGTACAGAGAGGGAGGGATTTCAAAAACCTGGCAACGCAATCTCTCGCGGGTTAGTAGATCCAGAGTAAAGATGGATCTATTATGGTTTAATTCCCCCATTTAAATAGGCTACATTCCAAGTGAATACCATGGGTCAATACCATGTGCCATTTTGGTGAATACCATGGGTCAATACCATGTGCCATTTTTATTTTTATTATACTAATATTAGGGTTAATAATGTTTTTTTGCATGGTATTAAAAAAAAA
>APFE030052367.1:0-12948 GCA_000404065.3 Pinus taeda | reverse complement strand
TTTCCTCTTCCAAATCCCTGTGAAGAAATGTTGTCTTCACATCCATCTATTCTACCTCAAAATCAAAAGTAGCAGCAATAGATAAAAGTAATCTAATAGAAGTTACATTGGCAACAGGAGAAAAAAGATCACCAAAATCAATTCCCGGCACATAAGAATAACCTTTTGCTACCAACCGAGCTTTGTATTTCTCCACCTTCCCTTCTGCATTTGTCTTCTTCTTGAACACCCATTTGCTGCCAATGGGTTTCCTTCCAACCGACAATTCCACCAAATCCCAAGCCTCATTTTTGTGCAAAGATGCCATTTCATCAACCATGGCCTCTTTCCAAAGTTTTCCATCCTCTGAATCCACTGCTTTCTTCATAGTTCTGGGATCATCATCAGTAACAGAAAAAGCAAAATTTGAACAGAAAGCAGATGGACTATACCTTTCTGGCTGCCTTCTTTCTCGAACTGATCTTCTCACAGCCGGAGTTTGTGGCTCTTCATCTTCTGATTCCTCCTCTGCTACAGAAGAGTCTGATTCTTCCTCCTTTAGTTCAAACTCTATCTTCACAGGTTCCTTTGGTTGGACTTCATGTTTAATAACATATTTCACCTCTCTGAACACCACATCTCGACTGTACACAACCTTCCTGTGACTGGGTTCCAAAGCTTATAACCCTTTAAACCATCCTTATACCCAATAAAGATGCACTTTTCAGATTTACTATCCAACTTGGTTCGTTTCTCCTTTGGAACATGTACATATGCGTCACATCCAAATACCCTCAGATGTGAAAGAGAGGTTTCTTACCAGTCCATACTTCTTGTGGAGTCTTATCCTCCAACGCTGATGAAGGTGACCTGTTGACCAAGTAACATGCAGTATCCACCGCCTCTGCCCAGAATTCCTGTCCTAACCCGGCACCACTGAGCATGCTCCTTGCCCTTTCCATCAACGTCTTGTTCATTCTTTCTGCGACTCCATTTTGCTGAGGTGTATATGGAGTAGTCTTCTGCCGTGCTATACCACACTTCTTACAGAATTCTTCAAATTCCTTGCTGCAGAATTCTCCACCATTATCTGTCCTCAGCACCTTTATCTTCTTCTCTGTCTGATTTTCCACCAGAGCCTTAAATTCTTTAAACCTGTCAAAGACTTCAGATTTCTTCTTAAGGAAATATATCCATGTATTCCTTGAGAAGTCATCTATAAATGATACATAGTACACAGACTTACCCAGTGATGGAACTTTCACAGGTCCAAACACATCACTGTGCACAAGCTCTAATATTTGTTTCGTCCTCTTACCACCAGAGGGGAAACTCACCCGATTCTGCTTCCCATATACACAATTTTCACAGAAATCAAAATCCAGAGAGCTATTACTCATACCTTATACCATACCTTTACGTATTCGAAGGCCCTTCTCTCCAATATGTCCAAGCTTTTGATGCCACAACATGGTCTTCTCTCCAGAGACCACTAGATTTTCTGCTCCATTTTCAGGAACCATAGAACTATGCACCCGTCAACAACAGTGCTACCTTGCAGCTTGTACAGAGTTCCAATCCGAACTCCCCGCATCAATACCAGTGCTCCTCGAACCATCTTGTAGGTATCCTTCTCGAACTGTCTTTACACCTGCATCATCCAACTTGCTTACAGAAATCAGATTTTTGGCCAATGCAGGAATATGCAGAACACCCGGAAGGGTTCTAACCCTTCCACCTTGCAATTCAACTTTACTTTTCCGCGACCAATGATTCTAGCCTTCCTATCATCCCCCAAGAAGACATCACCACCATCATATTTCTCATCTCGCAGAACCACTCTCTATGGGGAGTGAAGTGAAAGGATGCACCTGAGTCAATCAACCATGCCTCATGATCTACATGTGTACTTGAAGAAGCCAAGTACACATCCCCACCTTCATCTGAGGTGGTTTTCGCCTCTGCAGAAGGAGCATCATCAGATCTCTTTCCTTTATCAGGAGCTTTAGATTTACACTCCCTTTTGAAGTGCCATTCCTTTCCCAATTTCCAACAAACCACCTTTATAGGTTTTCCTGGAGATTTAGATCTCCCTCTAGATTTAGATCTCCCACTCGATGACTTATTTTTGTTTCTGTTCTCGGACTGTCTTCGTACATACAAGGCATCACCATTCTGGTTGTCCATATTTTTCCATCTCATCTCCTCTGTCAGCAATGCTGAGACTATTTCATCAAAATGCAAAGAAGTTGCATTGTTACCTATTGCAATACCCAGACTATCCCACGAATCTGGTAGAGAACACAACAAACTAATGCACTTATCTTCATCTGAAATTTTAATATCAACAGATGATAATTGATTTACCACAGTATTAAACGCATTTAGATGCTCTGTCACCGAGTCTCCATCTTTCATCCTCAGGTTATACATCTTTTTCCGCGGGAATAGTTTATTCAACAGAGACTTAGATTGGTACAAAGTCCCTAACTTTTCCCACAGAGCGTTTGTCGTAGCTTCCCCTGATACATTCAACAATACTGAATCTGAGACACACAATCGTATTGTGCTCTTTTCCTTCCGATCCAACTTCTTCCATTCTTCATCGGTCAGTCTCGTTGGTTTAGTACCCGGATCTACCACGATCCACTGATCTTTATCCACCAACAGATCCTCCATCTTGAGTTTCCACAACTCAAAACTCTGACCATTGAACTTCTCAATCTCTATCTTTTCACTGATCGCCATCTTATTTTACCACCAGAATCAATCTCGCAGATATCCTACTGAACAGGGTCAACCACAAGCCCGAGTGAAACCCCTCAGCAACAAAGGCGTCCCCTTGAAGCCAAAACAACTCTAATACCAAATGTAGGTTTCAACCCTGTACATAAATTACCTACATACGAATTCAAAATCACAAAAAAATAAACAATGCGAGAGCATAACACATAAAAACACATATGCACAGAGATTTTCCCCTGGATCCCAAAACCGGGACTACCATCTTGATTTTTCATTATGTTCATTTCAATGCTACAATACATACTTATACATGTCGAAGCATCCAATACCATGGACCGAAAACCATCACTTCCAAAACCATGGACTGAAAACCATCGCGTCCAAAAAACATGTGCGAAAATGATGCACAAAATCATAGGTGGGTCCGCCCAACCTAACATAGGGTCCAAAACCAAAATTTTCCGAGGTGCTGCCCCGGACCCCATAAAATGGGGTTACGGGTACCCCTCAAACCCCCTGTTAACTATGTGGAAAGAATATAACACATCCCAACAGATCCTCCACATCAAGTCACTCTTTCAAGTCACACCCATGTATGTACTTGAAAGTATGCACCTTCATCAAAGTCTCTGACCTCAACTCCCCAATGCATCAGATCTTCTAAGTCCACCATATATGAAGTCCCAAAAGTCACAACAATCTCATATCATCATGAGCTCCATAACTCATCTCCAATCAACATCTCAGCAAGCATACAAGTCTCGGCCCAAAGGGGCTCTGCAAGATGCCTCAGCACTCCATGTAGTAAGAACGCCCCATAGTCTGCTCACAACTCCATCCAATTCCATGGCCTTGTTGTACAAGAGTGCACAACCTCTCCATCGGCTCATAAGTAAAACATCTCCATGTCACACTAGAAAATCCATCTACACAACATCCCTGCCTTGGCACTCCTCATTGGATGCCCATAAGTGACACCTCTACAAGTGCTCATGCACAATGTCCCTGCATAAGACTACCATGCTCCATGTCTCCAACGTGATGTCCATGGCTAAGTTGTCCATGTAGTCCAACCAAGTAGACCCATCACAACCATCGGTCATCCCCATCCAAGCTGCAATCTTTGGTCTAGTGGACTCGGTCACCCAACCATATCATCATCATGTCATGAGTCTCTCCATCATAGCTCCTCCACCAAAGGTTCCACCAAGAATTGCTCTTGGTCTTGGCCATGAAAAGTCCACCCAAGAAACTCAAGTGTGTGCCCTCCAATCTGTCCATGAGTCATGCCGGGCACTTAGCCATGTGGCTAAAGCATGACCCATTCCTCCACAATGATCAACAAGTTCCACCCTTGTCACGGGCCTTTTTACCTTCTACCACAAGGTCACAAACAACCCCAACAAGTCCTGCAACAATCAACAACCCTTGCTTCTCCATACAAGGTCTCATAATAGTCATCCATGGTAAGATGCTCCCTAGCATCAGAAAACTCACTTTGCTCTTCCCTGCATACGGTCCATCTACCAAATGCTCAAATGAAACACAAGTATCAATAGTACTTACATCATCAACATCATCATGAGGTCCCTTCATGAGAGTACCCTCATCCATACATGTCTGCAAACTGCACGATCCTAGTCCAACTTGATCAATCTCAAAATCATCCTCTATCATGATCATGTATGCAACATCTTCAACTACCACAGCTTCCTCTTCCTTGTTTGCACAATCTGCAACTCCATCTTGCTCCATTGTCCATTCCAAGTTGAAGAAGCTCATCTTCAACATTCTTTTCCAAGACTGCAAGCTCCTCTCGAATCCAGGGATTCTCCTTTTTCATCCGCTTAAACCTGTATAAAGTAAGCAAGAGCTTCCCTTCACATTTTTTCAAACCTGCCATGCCTTGTACTTCGTCTTCCCCAGTTCATACTTCGTTTGGTCCACAGACGCCCAAACCATGTATACTTGCCTACACGCAGTCCCACTTGCCCACCTGACAAGTGCCCAAATCGTATGACCAACACGTAGTACTCCCTGCCCAACTCTACGAAACCTGGTTCCAACCTTCACCAGCTTCACCAAGTTCCCTGCAACCATGAACCGACCCTTGTTCCACTTGTATGTGAAACTAGCTTCCTTCACCTGCAAGTACCTGTTTCCACTATCATGAGCAACCTACTCAAACCAGCTCAACTGAGCTTTGATACTATCATGATAGTGTAGTGGGATCAACACTTCATCATCAACCCGGTCATCAGCGAGCTCTGATACCAACTCACGATAGTGTAGTGGGATTAGCACTTCATCGTCAACCCGGTCATCAGCGAGCTCTGATACCAACTGTCACGCCCCCAAGCCTACGGTGGTCTTTCAACCGTGCCGGTGAGGTGCGGCACCACCGAACACTTTCTTTTTAACAATACTCGTGCACATGGACTACGCCTAAATTCTCTTTCTCCTACTTAGTTTGTGATTCTCAACAAAGTATTATGCAAATATCCTTTATACTAATGAAGCCCATACTCATTCATTATCCATAGCAATTATAACAAGAACATCAACAATTGCAACAAGTATAAAGGGGAGGGGCAACTCCCCGTAATGTGAGTCTGCCCAATAATATATTAAGAATATCAGTTTACAATATACAAGTGTGTCTTGCCGAACCAAGTCTCACACTTAACCAAATATTACAAAGAGAGGCAAACCTGCCTTTTATAACAATCTCGTGCACCTCTTGCATGAAGGGTGGTGCTCACCCAAGCCACCTAACACCCTTTCCAAGTCCTACACAAAATCTGCACCTTAGAATCCACCCGGGCACACCTTGCCCAACCTCCGACTTAATTCCAACACTACAACCAAGCGTACAATCTTCTTAAGAGCAGAGTGCATGAGATATGTGCATCTCTCTCCTTAACTGCGCACTTGTCTCTTGTCCCTTGCGAAGATGAGGGAGTGAATGATTCGTTGCAAATGACATCAACGCATGTGTGTTTATACACATGTGAGCGTGGAACGATATGTGGGTGGTGGCACTCCAGCCGACCCCCAAACTATAGTTAACACACCCTTAAATCGTTCTTTCATGAGTCAGCCTTGCCCTCACCGCAAGCCACTCCAAATCGTAGTATAAAGACTCCAACGCTTCATCGCATTTCCAAAGTGTCGCAAACTGTCCAACGTATCGTCGCTTTGAACTCACAGAAACGTCGCATTTCGTGCGATGTTGCCCGATGCTCCACCCGCGTGCGGTCGTGCACGCCCACCCGGCGTGCGCGCGCCCGGGAGCCCGCTGTCGCACAAAATATAAGGGTACAATTAATGGACCGAATCAAATCAAAATTAAGTTTAAAGAGCATAAATAGAATTTATAACCCATTAATTTTTAAATGAGGCCTCTCATATAAATTAAATGGTTGATTAAATATTTACGAGTTGTCACATATTTAATAATCATTTCATAATTTTTTTTTAAATATTTTTCAAGTTTTAAAAATAAGAGATATAATTTGGAAATTTTGATTTTGTATATAGATTATGTATTACCATCAAAACCTATTCTCAAATTATTAATCTAAGTCATTTATACATTTTTTGCTTTAACATAAGGAAATCTATTGCCTGAAATAAATCTATACCGATTCCACTTAAAAATATTGCATATATGATTTGTGAGGTATTAATGAAACAACTATTTTTGATTTTTGTTTTATAATTTGATAGGATGTATGATAAATTGGTTTCTTTTAGCCATTTTTAAAAGTTGAAATTGTATTATAAAATAAGTTTTTTATTAATAGATAAAATATATATATAATAATATATATTTTTTCCTAATTTAAATTTATTGAATTTTAAAGTTTTATGATTAAATTTTATCATAGTCATTTATATGAAGTTGATGATCAAACAAGTGATAAAAAGGAGTGCAATAATGCATACACATATGAACATGTTTATGTTCTTATAAATATATACATTTTCATAAGTTTATAGCCTTGATAGCTTGGATAGGTAGTCCAAGTGGTTAAATCCCCCTTGTCAAGTCTTTCGCACTCTGTCATGAGGCACATGTTCAATTCTTCTTGGGTCCATCATAGTTAGGCTCCATTGTTATGTTGGCTAGGTGTGCAACCCCTTCGAGTAGGTTTGCCTAAGGGTATTACAACAAAGAGAAGAAGAAAAAAGATCAAAAAATAGAAAAAAGTTTATAGCCTTTACATTCCCCAAATTGCCACATAGGTGCAACCTCAACATCGAGTCTCTCTTTCAAAACCTTGCACACATTATTAAGTATGTGTGCGCATTTTAAGACCATACATGTGCTCTTGTTATATTTAATTGAAGAAATAACGCATAGCATATCCATTTTTAACCAACATGCAACATTTCATGTTTTCCCCCTCATTTAGCAAACAAGGAATAAGAAGAAAAAAAGTTCTAAAAAAAAACAAGTTTATAGCCTTAACATTCCCCAAATTTCCACATAGGTGCAACCGCAACATGAAAGTCTCTATTTCAAAAACTTGCGCACATTATTAAGTATGTGTGAACATTCTTTTTCTTTTCTTTTCTTCTTTTGTAATTCAGAGGAAACTGGTAGCTCGTCTGACATGTAACTACCATTAAACCTCTGAGGGGCTACGATATGTCCTCCTCCCTGTAGCCTAGGTCACAACAGGGGGGTTTGAACCTAGATCTTTCGAGTTTCAACGATTTCACATTTATGAGATCAACAAATTGAGCTGTCCCCCGGGACTATGTGTGCCATAGGGGCATCACTAACAAACCAATATTATATCACGTGCATTCATATTGGGGCATTAAAAATGGGAAAATCACAAAATAATATATTGGGGTTATAATGAGTCCCTAAAGGGTTTTAATATACTATATAATAATATATATAACCTAAGGTATTATTTATACATTTTTTTGGCTAAGCGAAGGGAAAAATACACCAAGCGGAAGCAAAAATTCAGGCTACGTGTGGAAAACAATTGGGCTACACTTCACCAGCGTAGGGAAAGAGTTGCATTTTGGAGCTGCAACCCACCTGCTTCTTCTGCTCGTTTGAACCCTAGAAGCCTTTTTGCTCGTTTGAACCCTAACATCCTTTATCTATCGAGTTTCTCAGGACTTGATTGGGTCGCCTGACGCAAGACCTTACGTGACCAGAGCCTTCGTGCCTTTGCTCTTCATTGTGTTTCTTTATTATTGAAAGAGGACCTTTTTCCTAGTTGTGACTATCAGTGTGCTTTGGATTTGGAAGGGATCAGACTCGATCAAAGGACAAGAGGGTCCATTGTCTCAAGTTCAGGTGTTTATGTATGCACACATTTATACACTCACAAAACAATCTATTTTCTAGGTCCCGACTTCTGGGTATGTATTTGGGCAAGGATACTGTAACTCTAAGTTAGATTCAGGAGAGATTTGAAAGTGTGCAATTAAAACTACAATGGCATAAAAATCTATTAGCTGCATCTAGAGAATAGATTCGATCACTTGCCAACTCGTACTTCTTTGGTTGTGACATTAAAGAATATGAGACAGGTTGACCTTCTGACCTTAGTTTGATTAGCAAAAGAAACAAATACTGCAAACTTTCACCACATTTTGAGGTTATCAAAACAGATCGACAGAGGATGCAGAACAGAGGTTCTGTGGCAAACATGATGGCTAATAACTGGAGTAGCTATACAAGGACAACAATCACGAAAGGCTAAGCAACAGTGCAAAATTCTTTGTAGAGCTATATCATAGAAATACTACTGCTCTACCTATTTTCTTATTTTTTAATCGAGTTATCAGATATTAGAATACTCTATCTTTGTTTCCAGTAGAAAGGCTGCTCTTTGGTTTTCATAAAGATTCTTTTTTACAGCTCTTGCAAATCAGAAGAGCATACATAGTGTCATTTTTTTTTCTTCACTTTAGTTGTGTTTTATTGCTTTAAAGTTTAGAGGATGCTTTGATAGAATTTTTAAACTCCGAAAACTTTATAGGTATATGATTACCAACTTGAAGTTGAGTGGAAACAATAACAGATATTGGTTTGCAGTCTTTTGAAAAAATATTCATAGAGTCATGAACCCAGAAAGAATCGAGATGGTTTTCAACATTGAAATTGAGTACACTTAAAAATTAAAACCAATGTTTACAGGATTCATTTCACATATTTTGTGAGAATAATTTTTGTGTGTGCTTTTTGTTGGTGCTTTTGTTAAAGTGGATAGGTGCAGGGGGTTATTAATACTCATTAAAAATCACCAAGACTTGTTTATGAATAATTTTGACCATTTTTTTCACTAACAACACACAATGTTCCACCAAGTTTTTGGACAGTGGGGATGCAGGAATAGGAAACCATGTCCAGGGTATGTGTTGAGACTTGCCCCAACCCCAAATTTTAGAAAATGTCATAAAAATGTTGGGGACCCCATCCAAAATCCTTGAAAAAAAAGAGACTTTAAAAATATGAAAATAATGAGTATTCACAAGCATGAACATAGATTAGTGCCTAGATGATAGACTAACAGACAAGCATCAACACTAGTTTATAGTAGTTTGTGTGTCCTTAGCAACTCCATGCGTTGTTGAGGACTACATGGTTCAAGGTATTATTTCAATCAAAATGCATTGTTGGATGAGATGTAGTGCAACAGGGTTTGATTTGATAGAATTTGACATCCCTTTTCTTGATATTTCACTCTCAAATTAACTACTTGCATTCGAAAACCAGATTTGTGTAGCCTAAAAAAGGTATTTACTAAGGATTTCCTTGTGCCACGTGGTTTGACCCTTTTTTATCATGCCTGGTGAGATATCTGCACCAAATTTTATGGCTAGACTTAAACCCAAAAGCTTGGTTGTGCATTGATCAATTCTCCCATGGTATTAACTACCAGATGCCCCAAATATTTTTCATTGGAAGCTTTCCCTCCATTTCTGGAGAACCTGGGTTTCATGTTGGTCTTTAGGAAGTCATTTGTAAGTAAATTCACTTTCAGTATCTAGAGTTGAGGTGAAATTAGTGTAGAAGTGGTGAGGAAATTTGTGTGAGAGAAGAATGATGGTGCAAAGCAATATAGAAAGCTACATGATAGCTCAAAAGAGAGGCACACAATCAGTGTGACATTTTAGGTTCAGGATTCTCTATAGCATAACAGAGCCATTTACAATGAAAGGAAGCTAGGAAAGGATAGCCCTTGCCTATCATGGTTCGCACAACCTTCTTTGTACCTCCATATGGAATCACAGGGTCCCTAGGATTTGTAATGTGTTGAGATAAAAGAAAGTAATGTTAGCTAGATCTTCCTTCTCTTACTGCATCATTATTATTGAAAATAAACCATCATTTGGAGAGGATAAAATGGTATAGGGACCACAAAGTAGAGGCATGGACTCTAACAAAAATAAACCAAAGCACACAGTCTCTACTCTCCTCAGTCCCAATAGAAATGAAAACCCTTTTTTACAAATTTACCATCGAAACTTTATCAAATTCTGATGTTGTTTTGAAACTGATATGCTCTGTAATCTGTGCGTGTCAAGGCCTCCTCCTTGTCTAGGCAGCAGTGATATCCATTTATCAACCTACTTCTATTGAATATAGAAATACGTATCTCAAAATATAATTTATGAAAGTACCTTGGTGGATTTGACATGACACAATACAAACATTCTTGCTGGAAGGATGGCTACATTTTCCAAAGAAACAAAATAGATTTAAAGAGGAATCTATTAAGCCATTTGGCAAAAACCTTTTGGAAAAATTCCACCATCGCTTGTAGTCAATAACAAGTTGGGTTTCATCTGCTTTGAAGATAGGTTTGGAAACACAATTCAAAGCACACACTGGGCGCCCATAAGCTAGAATATCTTTTAGTTTAACCTTCAGCTACAAGGACCTTTTAGATTTAGCTCCAGTTCTTGTAAGGCAATTTTTTTCTTAGCCTATAGATTTTAAACCTTATCAAGAAAAACCATTAATTTATTTAGATTGGAGACTTATACTTATTTTAGATATTTTTCAAAGTTAGTTGTGGAGCACGCGAATCATGTGTCATAGCAAATTCTCCAAAAGAATCAGTATTTTCTCTTCTCTGTTTCAAAATCAGAAATTAGTAAGTTTGAAATCCATATTAGTTAAAATATGCATTTCCTCCACCAATTCCAGTCCTCTCTGGAACTGTATTCTCTCTGATAGTCTCATGTAAAAGGAGAATAATCTCAGATTATATCAAATTGCCATGTACTTTTCTTTTATTGAAAAATTGAATCACAAAACATAAACATATACATACATATACATAAAAGACATACACACATGTATATATATATATAAATTATATATATATATATATATTAATTATATATACATATATACATATACATATACATGTATGTATGTATGTATTTTAAATATCCATCCATTGTGAATATTTTTTTTAAACCTACAATCTTCTCTTGTCCCATGATCATTGACATCGATAGGAGTGTGCATATGAGTGTCACAATTTACTGGTGTAGACTTAAAGGAGAATGTTGGTGCCTAATAAAAATTGAGTGAGTGCATAGTAAGTATGAAGAGAAGTTTTGAATCATGAGCTTCACAAACTCAAGATTGATAACTTCCTAAAATCTGCTACTAAACCTTTTGATAGTGACTCTACAACCATATATAATAGTAAGCTATGATTAAATATGAATTCTATGTCAGCAACCCACCCATGTTAAAACACTTAATGCCTTACATTATTGAATCATAATTTTCATTAAGTCACCTCAGCTTACTTCTCTTTAGGTAAAATACAGGGAGAAGGACCGATATGTGTGCCCATACTAAACTAGAATATTTGTTCAATGACAATTTAAATATTGAGTTTCACCAACACAAGATTCAATGAAAATACACGAGATTCTTTACAAATACAATATTAGTTAGTAGATACATAAAGTCTTCCATGAAAACATGAATGTTTTTTGGAAAATGGCGCAAACCAAATCTACTTAGGCATGCATTATAATTTATATGAACTTTTGAAAGTTAAATAAGTCTTGACCCAACTTCATGGTACAAAGAACAATTGAAGATTGAATTTTCAGAGTGTATAGTTGTATAATTGCATTATTTTTATCATCGTACATCTATGGAATGGTGCCTATCTTGTTAAAGGATTCAATTAGGGCTAAAACTTGAAGTGAAAAGAAGAAAATCTTGGTTATTTTTGTGCAAATATACAACACTAGAAAATCCTAATGTTGTTGCCATGGTTTGAACAACAAGTACTCCATTCATTCACACACTTCCCTTTTCACCAATTAAATGATTGACATTTTCTTTTGCTTGTGCTATGTCACTAGTAGCCTTCCTTCTCATGCAAAACAATATTGAAGAGTCCTTGGCCATAATGAAAGGAGAAGAATTTTTTTCTTTTGTTGGAAATTCTTGTAGCCTCATATGTTTTTCTATTTCTTCCTACTAAAACTACACTATTATATCATATGGGTACCATGATTGTTTTCTAACACCAACCTTCAAATTCTCTATGTACAGCTTCTTCCATTTGAACTTAGGAAACTATATCCAGAACATTTTGTAGGCTAGGATTATTGAAGGGAAATTTCTGATTATAGAAATAGAAAAGGTATTTTAGGGAGTAGAGAATGTCAAATCAGAAAATGTAGACTTAAAACATTCACTTTTCACTTTTGACACTAACTCAGAATGTTTCGAACAGGTAACTTCCAATCCAACTAACCCTAGGTTGTACCTTGCAAGAGTTTCCCTTTCCTTCTCTTGAATTTATTGCAAGTAATGTCTTTGTTCTTCCTTACGTAGTTGCAAGTGCCTTTGGGCCTACGCAAAAGTGAGGAACACAATCAATGTGACATTCAAGTTCATAATTCTCTCTAGCATAATTGAGTCATGTATAATGAATGGAAGCTGTTAGCGCTTGGAATTCACCTAGGCTGAGATAGACAAACTCTCAAGGCTACATCAAACCATTTCACCTCGTAGCTAGCCCTACGAGGTATGAGAAGGCTCTCTCGGGTCAGATTCGGTAGATCTTTCAATATGATAAGCTGACCAATTAGGATCAAAGATATTAGGCTAGTAAATTGATAAGGGGGGTTGATTTAAAGATTTTTGGGTTTTTGGTGGCAATTGGGGGAGTGCAATTCAGGGTGCGGGGATTGAGCACAGTTTTT
>APFE030052366.1:38887-57506 GCA_000404065.3 Pinus taeda | reverse complement strand
ATACATCATGAAAAAATTAAGTTTTTATAATTAAAATGTTTTTTTGATCTTATATATATTCAATTTCGCATTAAAAATATAATTAAGCAATAAAAAATAATATTATATTTTTCACTCTAAAAAAATTACACTTAAGAAATTTGATCCCTCTCTACTCATGTTAAATCAATTTTAACTCCTTACAATAACATCATTGCATAACTTTCATTTTATACATAAACTTAATATGATTTGACTTCAATATCTACCTTTACAATAAGACTGCATATCCACTTGTCTCATTAAACTCTTGACTTTGGCTTTCACTAAAAGTGAATATTCAACTTTTACCAACATTTATCCTCCAAGCAAGCATAGAGCTTCTCTACCCTTTCTTTGATGGCAATTTGGCATACCGATACCGATACCGATACCGATTGGAAAACCACTCAATAATGATGATTAAATTAATAACTCAAACCTCTTAAACAAAATAGCTGAAGCCTGAACGTACGTCTCCTTTTATTGTATTATTGGAAAAATTGCAAAGAGAATCGAATGGGAATATGGATGTGCTTGGATAGTGCAGGGCCACTTACTGCACACCTCTACACATTATGTAATACTAGTCTACAACAGCATGACTGTTTTTCAGGTGCCACCTCACCACAAATCTCGATTAAATTTTATATTCAGCCCGGAATGGTTTTTGTCTTGATTAGGAGTGCCTTCACAACATTAAGTGGCATTTGTGTTCGATTTGATACTGATTCAAAGACTTCAAAATTCTACTACACGTTCGAGCCTAGCGTAGTAGCCTTTAAACGTTCGAATTACTAACCGATCTGATCATCAACGGAGGAAAATAATAAGCATGAGTAACATGGAAAAGTTCAATTCTTTCGGAAAAAAATGACTTCCACCCAGTCATTTTTATCCTGATTGTGTTGATTGTTGATTAGTTGAATATTTGGCCGCGTCCATGTCTATTTGATTGCTGAATATTTAAAAAATCAAAAATTGAAATAAGGTCAAGGCCTCCACCCAGCATAAGTCAAAGGAATTCTATAAACCTTCCATCCATAGCTTCCACCCAACAAAAATCAAAACAGACTTACTAATATTTAAAAAATCAACAATCAAAATAAACTCAAAGATTCCACCGCGACACAAGTCAAACAGACTCCGGAATTCTATAAACCCTCGATCCATGGCTCTCACGGGATCTACTCCCAATCCTTTCGCAAAAAAAATAGAAGTTTTAAGTAGCCCTTTAGATCTTTAGCAATCAAATAATAGTTCAGTTTTACTCCTAGTTACCAAGTTCGTACGTTTCGCCGAAAAAAATAATGGCCATACGCAAGGTATACCGTAAATAGATCTGAAGTTTTGATATATACAAATTTACATGGCGGGGTGGACTAACTACATAAAGAATTTATTTATTTTTCAAATTAAGAGATTTTCAAATATTATTTAAATATATTTTATAAATTCGGAAAATGGTGTTGTAAGCATGTAAATATTTAAATATATTTAATTAGAAGATGGTACGGTAAGCATGTGAATAAGTTTGGAACTAGACAATTTTGGTAGAAAATTGAAATAATGTAGAAATGCAAACTAATGCTAAGATAAATTACCTTTTATAAATTTTCTTAGAAGAATTAGCAAATTGGTATTTTCTGTATTCAAGTCTCTGTAATCGTATAATAAATTAAGCTAGTTGGTATTTCTTAATAGAAAAAATTGACGATTTTTATAGGAAAATAAAATAAAATCGGTAATTTTCTATTTACCAAATTGAATAATTTATTGGGAAAAAAATTAAATATATAATAATTTATAGAAAATTAATAAATAGTACTATATTATGAAAATTTTATGAAAATGACAAAATTGCAATTAAGAAAAAGATAAATCTTTTGCCTTGCAAGAAATTATAAATATCAAATTGCTTTGCAAATTCATAAACTCTTAATATAACATAAACGAAACAGTCCACTTAATATTTTGAAAAAATCACTTATACCATACTTTTATATTTATCTTTTTTGATATAAGATTATATATATTATATACTGATATCGTGTTTTGATAAAATAAATTTTTTTCAGAATGATATAGGATAATATTATGGCCAAAATTCGAATTCAAATTTGGTAACAATTGTTTTACTAAAAAAAACCAGTACTGCTAAATTACACTGGTTGGTTCCAACTTATCAACTGTTACATAATTTCTAGGAAAAACTTTTCTTAACTAAAAAATGATTCACAAAAACTTCGCACTTAGTTCAATCACCAATAATTATCTCACCCATTTCTTAGATTGCATGTACAAATCCGCAACATCTACCATAGGTCTCATGCCACAATATACACAATCCTATGTTTGACCAACTACACAAAATCAACTAGCTTTGCAACTCGTTATTTAAAGCACATAGTTGCACGTCTCTACGAGTCTTCACAAAATCAACTAGCTTTGCAACCCGTTGTTTAAAGCACATAGTTGCAAAGTCTTCACGCAAACAATCGAACAATCAGTCTTTGTACTCTTCGACGTAATCGATAACATTTGCAGCATCCAATTCACAATCCAACAACGTTATATACTTCTACGCTTCTACGCACATCAGGTAGCGATCACCTTCACTCTGATACCAAAATGATAGAATAGCACTCAAACTCAATACACAATTGTATAAGAAACACAGAAACTCAAATCCTCGTAACATAAACTACATTCATGAACAATAATTTCAAACCTTGTTGCTTGGCTCAATGGTGGAGTTATATTCCTTTTTACAATTGGATAAGGAAGACTCCAGAATTCAAGAATCAATTCCTGACTTGGTTGAGTTATATTCCTTTTTACAATTGGATAAGGAAGACTCCAGAATTCAAGAATAAATTCTTGAGGAGGTTGAGAGGAAGTTTCTCCATGGTAGAACTTTCTTATTAAAGAAATTTTTTTAAAGAGATGAATTTTTCTCTTTTACATAAATCGAGGATTTTAAAATCTAGAATTTTCTAAATATTTCTTATTTTTAGAAAATTAAATATAATTTTTTAGGAGGATGCTCCTCATCACCTTGCTTTATTGGTGAATTGAAGAGCCTGTGCATGTGAGTGATAAGGATATGTCTCTCTGTTTTAATTTTTTTAGATTTGTAGTCTTCAATATTCCTATATTTCCCATTTTCTAGCAACTTAACCTCTAACTCAATGTTTTTCAAAAGAATGATTTCATCTTCTATAGAGGGATTCAAAATGGTGTAGGGGATTTATAAATATTTGTAAGGTATGAATTCCAATTCTTTAAGGGAATTAGATTTTTTTTTTAGTTCCACAAATTATATTTTTCCTGTATAACCGCTTATGATCTGATTTAGATAGATGCAACAATTTATCTTTCTTTCTATTTATATAATATGTTTTCTTCTTTTTAATAAGACTTTTGTATGTATTTATCTTATCAAGCTTTAAAGATTCGTTAGGAGTACCTTTAATTGTTTTTTATGTATTTATCTTATCAAGCTTTAAAGATTCATTAGGAGTACCTCTAATTGTTTTTCTAGCAATTTTAAAATCATTATGACATCAAGGGTTGGTAGCTCTCTTAATCTTTTTACAAGACACCTAAATGGAGAACTTGTTACTAGAAGTAGAGAAGGTTGTAGTAAATTATGCTATAGGCTTTTGATGTTATCCTTATAAGATAAGAGGTGTAAATGCATTTTTAAATCGTTTAATAAGAGATCATGCTTAAGTTATGTGATGAGGATATAGGCTATGGTCAAGTGATATTTTTTTCTAATTGAAATACTTCACATTAAGTTGAAATTGTTAGATAGTTAATCCTCGGGATTAACCTTGGGTTAGTTTGGGTAGTTACTAGAGTCCAAAAACTCAGGGGAACTAATTCAATTATTTCTTATATGTATTTATATATACAACATGTACATAATTCTTTGAAAATTTAATATATAGTTTATTTGCTTTCCAGTCTTGTGTGTCCTACAGTGGTATCAGGGCGAGAAGTTTATCCATCGGCCTGTTGATTGATGAGCCACCAGTTTTGTGGCGATCGAGAACTTTGGACGAGATATCTTGCAGAAGATTCTTAATTGACGGATTGTGGCAGAAGGGGTCTGTCTTTGATTCCTCGCTAGGCATGTTGCTAACTGGAGTATTCGAACACAGCGAAAATAACAAGTCTATCCGCAAACCATTTGAAGTGCGGCAGTTTTCAAGGGTATATGGGTTGTTGATGCGTGATTGCCCATCAAGTAAATGAAGGTATGGAACCGTGAAGGTATGGAGCAACGTCGGTGTCCATAACTTGTAAATATATGTCATGCGTTGTGATTGTATGTGTACAAAGTGGTTGTCTTGTATACAAAGATTTGAAAAACACTGATTTTCATTGATTATATTTAATGTCAGTTATTAAAAAAATGTAAAAACAACTGATAAGAGCCAGATGGTGCGTGCATTATTGGTTGAAGGTCTGTTATGTACACCACTCATAGTGTTTGGTCATGAAATGGCAAAATTTTGAATTTCTTTTATACATGTTGCCATATTGTCAATGTCATTGAATTCTCTCTATAATAGTTTTAAAAGAAGAAAAAAAAAAATTGAGATATATGAGGGAAACATATTTGGATAAAATTGAGATATATGAAACATTTTAGTTTTGTGTGCGGTAATTTTTATTTTTATTTTCAGTAGTTTGACTTTAAAAATACGAAATAGGAAGGGTTCCTCTTCCATCTCTGTAAAGAATTAATCGCAGATGTTCTAGGGGAGTTTACTGAGAAAGGATTTATGTCCTCAAAGGATTTCGAACCTATAATGCCAACTTAGAGACTCGCACATGTCATTTGAATTCCTCATCAGAAAGAAAGTCGTTGTTTTGAGATGATATTTCCGAATGTCTAGTTTCATGTTGTTAGCATGGACTCTGTGTAAAGATTCAGTTTTCTTTATAAAATCTGTGTTGGTGTTGGAAATGGTTTGAGCACTGGTGTCTGGTGCGTAAAACAAGAAGGAATGAGCGTTGGTGTCTAGAGCGTAAAGTTGGTGCATCTGTTGGGAGGAAAGACCGTTGAATAGAGGCTACCAGCAGGTCGTTGTTTGAAGAGGATGTTTGTTCATATTGATGACGTAATCGGTTCTGGTAAGATATTTTTGCACTTGGCCTGGAGAAAATTGTGATGGTTGCATAAACAGTACCTCAATTAATTTCATTTTCAAATAATTGTTTTAACTACCTCTTTCGACCTCCTCTGCCAAATGTTTGTGATTCTGTCACTGATCACTAGTCTTTAAACATAATAGTGTTGGTTGTTGTTTACTGGTTAAGTAGACATAATTGAAAATTCTTTCCCTAGGTCATATCTGAGGCTTCAGTTACAGTTGGTAATCATATCTCCAATGGTATTAAAAATAGAACTTTCAAAAAATTATGTTGCAGAGTATGAATGAGGAAATTCACTCACTCCGATTTCGAACCATGTTTATGGAGACACACTATATTTTTCCATTCAGTCTCATTTTTTTTGGAAGAGAAACTCATAATAAGAGTTTATGAGTTTTGCACGGTAGGTGTTCCTGTTAGTTCGTAATAAAAACCCAGCAGCATCTTTAGCATACAGAAGCAGAGAGAGTTTTCCTTGAGGGAGAAGGTTCCTCTGCTCGGAAAATCTCCTTAAACTGCAGCGTGAGGGCCTCTTGAACTAGAATTCATTGAGTGGATTTGATTGCACTTGTGCGGGTTCGATCTGTGGCGGTTTTATTGGTTGAAAATTTTGTATCCTGTTTGCAGGCCATCTTACAATTTTAATTGAATGATATTATTTTTGTTTTAGGGAAAAGGGGTAACCTTCCCGGCCATCCGAGCTTCGTTAGGCCGATGTTTTGTGTCTTTGCATTATCACTTTTCATTTCGGTTGGAATCTTTGATTGACTTTTTGGCATAGCTTATGGTTCTGCGTTTGGGTTGGAATCTTTGATTGATTGTTTGGCATAGCAGATGCTTGGTATAATTTCCGATTAAACGTCTGCACATTGAAAAGTTCACAACACGTCTCAGATCGAGTTGTCGACAGAAAGAAACAATGAATGAATGGTAAATGAATTGCTCCAACGAGAAACAATGAATGAATGGTAAATGAATTGCTCTTGAGTGTATGGCTGTTCCAGATAGATGTTGAGGTGAGAAAAAAAATTATTATGTGCCTTATAAGTTGAATCGAGTTAGAATGCCACAATAAATAAGAAGTTAACATATTAAGCATTGATTATAGAAATATACAATTAAGGAATGAAAAGGCATTGTGGTCAAAAGAACTACTTTGGTATTTTAAAAATTACAAGTTCAAATCTTTGTGCTGGGACAAGTTTTGTGACTTAATTTAGGGAGAACAGTTGATTGAAAGAATGAAGTAATTATGGAGATGGTTAAAGGTGAAGGTGCATAAATAATTCAATTATTCAATAAGTGTGACAAAACATTGAGTATGACCAATAAACAAGATAATTTTGATACTCAGTGGAGATTGATTGATTTTCATAGAGTACCAATACACAAGATAATTCTGCAAGATAATTTTGTTACTTAGTGGAGTTTGATTGTTTCTTTATCTGTACGAGAGATTTTGGACAAAGTGTTATTTTTGAGGCCAGTTGGTTGAAGAGAGTGATAGTAGTGGAAAAGAAGTTTTGTATAAGAGTGTTTATTCTCGCTTTCCTCTCTCAACATTTTGAATATTGTACAAGGTGTTATTCATCTTTTATTTGAATTTGTATTGTAGATGGGTGCATGATCGGTTGAGCCTGACACCCAGTTAAATCATCGTCAATTTTTTTGTATTGGGTGCATTTTCGATGGTAGCTGACACCCCTTTTTCAAACTTAATCGTTGAAGAACGTGGCCAAAGTCGATGATTTGTTGCAGTTATTACGCAACTTAATGTCATTCAATGTTCATAACATTGTCTAATTCAGGAATGACACGCTCTTTGACATCCAAATATATTTTCAAAATGCGAAAAGAAAAATTGAATTTTTGGAACTAGAATCCCAGTTTCAATGAGAAGAACTACAAAAGAAGAATTTTGAACCCGTTCTTCTTCAAAATAATAGTGTGTTTGACCTCGATCATCACTCAGAAAATAATCTGAGCAATGTTTCTGCAAGACTAGAAATTTCTCTTGAAGAGCATGTTTTTCAAGATGATCAACCATCACAACCACTTCAACAACCTTTACGAAGATCTAAAAAAGGAAATGCAACTGAAAGTTCTTTTGAGAAGCCTGATATTCCCAAAACTTTCATAAGGCCATGGGAAGAGATTAGACACAATAAACATAGAATTGGTTTGGGTTACAAAGAGGATATTCTAGATGTATCTTTTCACATACCAAATTTTGCTAAACCGATACAATTCTAAAGTGCTGGATTTTTGGATGGTGTTGTTCTAGAACAAGTTGATAGATGCCAACAGTGTAACAGAGTTGGACATGTGAAAGATCGGTGTTTTGATCTTCACCCGTCACTGTGAGCATTGCGGAAAGTGAAATAATCATACAAATAGATGTTTCAAAAAGAAGTTTACTGCAAGAGAGAAGGTAAATTTAGGATGGATTGCTTCTTGGGATTTGACCAAAACAACCAAGAAGATTTACAGGGCATATTGAAGAATATGTTCCAGAGCGATGAGCAGCCTTGCAATAATGAAGAGTACTTCTCACCTTGTATCCAACAAGGGGTGGATGGTTGATGGTCTACTACAGGTTTGAGTTTGAGATGTCAAGCGAGCCTGAGTCAAATTTGAGTTGATTGAGCACTTCCATGTTTGGAATTGTTTGAGGAACTCTTGTGATAGTTCTAGAGTTTGTGGTTACCTTAAAACCACACTTTTTGTTGTTCTAAGAACCGCTATGAAGGTTCCAAAGTTGGTGTTGGTTGAGACCTTGAGTTCTTCCATCTTGGTTTGTGGTAATCCTTAAAAATCATTTCTTGAGAGATATTCAACTCCTGGTTGAGATTCATTTCTGCGTTTTGAACTCTCGTTCTTGGACTTTGGTATATCCCTTTGGATTAAGGGGGATTGTTAGATAGTTAATCCTCGAGATTAACCTTCGGTCATTTTGGGTAGTTATTGGAGTCCAAGAACTCCCATGAACTAATTCAACTGTTTCCTATATGTATTTATATGTATAACATATACATAATTCTTTGAGATCGTTTAATATACAATTTATTTGGTTTCCATTCTTGTGTGTCCTATAGAAATTTTGGGGATATCAAGCATATATAGTGTTAAATAAGAGATTTGAATCAAAATTGATAAGTAGGTGACATTAATATTGTTAACCAATCCATTATCCCCAACCACTATGATTATCCCTTAATATACTTAAATTTTGAAGACATGAGATTGTTGTTAAAAACATTCTAAGGTGTGTTTTAATAATACTTAAATAGTTATTGCTTACTAAAGAGAGTATAGAGATTATTAATATTACATTTTGAAATTTGTAATTAATTTTTTCCTATTTCAATTATTTTTTAAATTGATAACTTTTATATATAATATATTCTACTACATTATTTTTACTTTAAAAAAATAGATATATTTATAAAAATCAAAATTAATTTTAAAAAAAATTAATTAATTTTAAATTAGAAAATTCCTAAATTAAAATGGAAATTTCCAATAAATAATGGTCACGTTTCAAAAACAAACAAAACGAAAATATCAACCTTAAAATAGGGAAATCATTTTAGAAATTTAAACATTAAAAAAGAATAGTATAAATAATACCACTTTTCTAAATATATTTATATATATAAAATAAGCGGATAAATTACTGTCTAAAAATTTAAAAAAATAAAATTATAAAATTTAACCATTAAAGATAATAAAAAATTTATACCACTTTCCGAGATCCATATTCCATAAATTTTATTATTGATAAACAATTTCTTATAAATTAAAAAGAAAGATCATTTAATATTGATATACCACCTCTTCTCTTACCTTGAATCATTATTTATTTAAGTTAAGATTTCATTGCTCAATAAGATACAATATAAAGTATTTAATATATTATTAGTTTTTGGCCTTCCAATTGGGATCAAAAACAAAATAATTGACAGCCTATCAAAGTTTAAAATAACCAAAGTCAAAGGCAAATAAAATTTGTCTCACAAGTGGGAATATGAGTTGAGAGTTTAAGTTCCTTTAGTATTTTGATACTTATGTATCAAAATGAGCACAATTGTCCTATAAATGAGTATAGCAAACCATAATTACAATGACAATATAGATTATGAAAACTAAAAAAACTAAGTATCATAAAAGGTTATCAAATAAAAGTCTAATAATCAAGTAGATAAGGAAGTGTACAAATCAATAAGATGGTTGGTATGTTTGTTGGAGGGTAGCACTGATGGACCTAGAGGTGAGCCTAGTTCAAAGCACTGCAACCTTCTTTCGGACAAGAAGAAGCTCCTTTAGTGCATCCATTTTTTGTAGAATATTGTCCCTAGACTCTTGCCTATCAACCAAGACCTTTCCCACCAAGAGCTTGATATATTAGTATACATCAATTATATTAAAGTAATGATTTTTGGCAGCCTCTAGTGGTGCTCATGTCTAGGATCCAAGTAGCCAAGTCGTTTGTGGCATCCTAGTCTAGAATGCTATGTCATTCCTACGAAACTTCTTCCTTGGCCTTGTGAATCTCAACCTAAAATTCTAGTGGCGTGTGAGATTGGTAACTACCGGTTGAAGCCTCAACCCTATAATTCACTTTCGCCCCACCAACATACCAATAACCTCCTCTACATTGTCTCTAGCAATGAGACAAGAAGAAAAACACAGCTAGGGAAAATACTAGCTAAGACGACTGCTTAAAGGAAGTGAAAATCGAGGAACCAATTCATACCAGCTAGTGATGTGTTAGCAAAACTAGAGGATATGACAGAGAACTCCTCTCCTAGTCCCAATGTAGGTGAGGGTGAGAGGAAGGCCCAAGGGAGACTCCTGACCACTGTATTCAATATGGACAAATTGTAGGCCAGAATCATGGTAATCCAAGGAAACAATCGAGGATTAGTTTACAAAACAAAAATGGCAAGCTTGTTGGGACCCTCGCTATGGATGCACTTACATTTGTTTTGGAGACCTCCATCACACACTTGTAATCAATTTGAAATACCATGCAGGGTGGTGAGCGAGTGGTTCGAGACAATATTTTAATGAATAACATGAGGGGCACATTGATGGTGCCCATGATGCATAGCTTATGCCCATCATCCAAGTGGCAGACACCCCAAACCATTATAAAAATATATCATTTATAATTATTAATTAAGTATATTTTTATTAAAATATTAAATTTATATTAAATATGTGATTACATTTTAAATATAGAAAATGTTAGTGTAAGAACAAATTATCTGTTTATTACATATATAAAATGTTATTTGATAAAGATATTGAAAGAATATCTTCTTTCTGTAAGAATAAATGTTATAAAAAATATTAACTAAGCCTATATTATAATATATATAATATATATATATATATTATATATATATAATATATATATATATATATAGATATATATATATATATATAAATATATAAATATATATAATATATTATATAATATATATATATAATAATATATATATATATATAGTTTAAGATTGGGATAGCTTTTTTATTGGATGGAAGTGATCTACTCATCTATATCTCGTCAACTACCAAAATCTTTTACTTCAATGATGTTAGCAGATTGCATATGTAAGAGTATGAAAATCCATATGTGCAACCTTTAAAGAAGACGAAACATAACAACAATCAACAAATAGAATGACACAAACATATTGATAATGGAGTTCACCCAATGTGGGTTACATCTCCAGGCCCGGTGTTAAGAGTGGGGAGGTCGCTTCATTAAATGTTGCAAGACGATGATTTTACGTAGTACATTCTTTGTCATTACAAGGATAAATTCCCTCAATGAGAGTGGCATGTCTATCCATGAGACGTTCTCTCTATAGGAACTCTCACTCAAATGGACCCTCGGCATGTAAAGCTAATAAATTCTCACATGACGTCGCATACAAGTATCTCTCAACATAATGATAACAAGGATCTCAACAACAAAAACATCATCTCAGCAAATCTGAAGAAGGACATGGCATCACTACATCATTTACCTCCACTTTCAGGGATTCCCAGAAAATGCAAAGGTCAACTCATGAAAAGGACTACACTGTTGAATTTGTCGCATGAAATTGTGTCAAATGACTATAAAATTTGCCTCTTTCTAACACCATCAAATTTTGGACCCTCGGGAATCTCGAAGATTCCCCCAAATATTCCTTCCTGAAGATGGCCGAAAAATCTGCTGCTTGGATGAATATTTTGAGTACGGAATTGTGCCCCCAGTTAAATTCTATGAAAAATGACTATAAAGTTGGCATTATGCCGCCTCTGTAAAAAATCAGCCTACAAGGGAAACTTTTAGATTCCACAAGATTCTACAAAGATTCCTTGTTGTTGTTTGCCTGAATTTCTGCTACTTAGATCAGAAAATGGACAACACCATCACGTTCCTTGCAAAATTTTGATATTTTGAGTTAGTTGACATGTTTCCGTCATAGTGAAAAATAACCTTCCAAGGAATCTTCCAGATTCCTCCAAGATTCTGCATGGGAATATTTTGTGGAATATTCTAAGGAATATTCTCCCTCAAAAAACATGCCCGTACGGTTCTAGCTCTGTGTTCTCGGGTCAGTTCCGCGTCCGCTTGTTCTCAGTCCTCCAATTTGTTCCTCAAATGAGAAATGAGCAGCTTTTAAATATTTGAGGAAGGATGGATTTACCAATGAAAGGCCACTTGGGCCATTGGTGGCGTGCCCAAGTGGGGTGCGTGAGGCCCGGGTTCAAACCTGTCCTACTCATATTTTGGTTGGTGTAGCATTCAACGCTTTTTGTTTTGGATTTTTGTTTGTTGTTATTTAAAAACGGTTTGGTCGTCACATAATTCACAGGGTCACCCAATGGCGGGCTAGCCCATTGGGCCGAGCGAGTTCAATCAACGCAAGCCTCATTTTAATTGAATGTCATCATAAATGGCTCATATATATATATATAATATATATATATATATATATAATATGGAGCGGTGGGAGGGGTGGTGGTCCTCCACCCCACTATTTTTTTATATTTAAAAAAAATATATATTCAAAAACCCATGAGAGGATTCCTAGTGTCATTAGCAAAAATTAAGTAAGCAACAAATTTACGTGTTTTGTCCCCAGAGTCCATGCACCTGTAAATTCCAAATTGTTGCCTCGTTAGTGAGTGCCACTTGGCCTAGTTTGACCCAAAATTTGACTGTGAATATCTTGATCATACCAACTCGGATTTGAGTGTCGTTCACGCTATTGGAATTAGAACGATGAACACTACAATCTGGTCTTGGTTTGGGTGAAATCTGGGAACTTCAGTTTTTGAGCTATTCTAAGGCCACTGCTAAATCCTAAGCATGTCTGGAGCCACCTCGATCATTCCTCCCCACTAAGGATATTTTGATCCTCCCAAAGCATGAACATAATATGCAAATGTTTTGCTTCATTTTCTGCACCACAAGTGTCCTGACAAGCCACACTTCCTTCTCCTTCACCCTTGTTCTTCAGAGCCATAAGTGATAAGCCAACAACTCCATCCTCTACAAACCTATAGTACATATTTGAAAACTACATTCTCAATTACATGAACAACCATGACCCAAGCATCCCCATACTTTTCAATAGTTTATAACACACACTCTTTGGTCAATTTTACGTAAGAATAGAAAAACAATACCCCAGGTATCAACAAACATGCCAAACATTGTCTTTGTTTTAATAAGCGATGGAAAACACATCATTACTTTTACATTTGTATCTCAACACATGATTTACAAAATGTGGTCATGACAAGCTACCATATCTAGAAAAACCATCTCTCACTCATGAAAGTGAATGGGTCATCATCCCCCTGTGGCGGATTCACTTATTGAACAACTTTTCCAATTGGTTCCTACATTGATGCTTTGCCTTTGAGACACTGCTCTGGATTGAGCCTCCAACATGTGGCTCTTTGATGCCCACCTCTATTGCAATGACTGCAAAAAATTTTCTTCCTCCTGACTTTCTTAATCATCTTCTTTCCCTGATGTGGAGAATGCCTTTCATGCCTCATCCTCTTTCCTTTTTCCATTCTTTTCCAATAAACAACAACCACATGGTTATGCAAAAAACAAAAACTACATACTTTTCGATGCCATGATTTTTGTTTATCGTTAACAATCTACTTCTAATCAAAATGGACTCTAGAATACGGAGACTGATAAACCTCTATGGGTTGTCTCGGGTGCAACCCTGGTGATGATAACTTGCCTTAGCTCTTCCTATGCAATGTTCAATGTCATGGGAGGATTTTGATGTGTTCCAATCATCCTCTTTCCTCAATGGCTTTGACAATGTCTTTGTAACCACCCTCCTCCCACATCCACCCAAGTAACCGTCCATCCAGAGTAAACATGTGACGAGAGGCTACTATGATAGGATTCAACCTCCTTGGTGACCTTAAGGAAATGGAATCGATGGAAACATATCAACCATACCTTCCACATTAGCAACAACACTCTCAGGAGGCAACCTAGTCACTCAGGAATCTTTCCCTTGGGTCCCATTGAGCTTTTGGACCTCTTGACCTTTGAATGCTCTCATGCTATGGGCATTCCAGCATTCATGGACCTCTGGATGCTCCCACAAGTCTGCATGCCTGCGTCCAAGGAATTTTCCTAGCAGACCTCTTCTAGCGTCTACAGAATTTAAGGCACTTTTCTAGCCTAGTATTATGGCCACTACAATCCATTAAACACATGATGATAAGACTAATAAACAAAAAATCAACTTCAGGACCAGGCCTGACCATCCCCAACTGGGATTGACATTCTGTCAAACACTTGGAATCAATGCAATCTATAAGTCTAGGATACAAGACAAAACATGAATGACTAAAAACTCTTGTGAAACATGAAAAGAAGGATCACCACCTTCTCCCTTGAACTGTTATGACATCAATTAGGTCTTGCATCCATCATTTAAACAATTACAAGCAAATACATGAAATAACCATGACATGAACTAGTCAATTAAGCATACTTATAACCAACATATAACGATGGAAATAACAGTGAGATAAAAACCATTAAATCCACCTATAAACAAGTACAAAAGCAAGAGAACTTAGCTTTTGTTAAACATAGGTAAATCTGACTAGGTTCAAGAATTCCACGTACAACTCGACCATAGACATGGTTGAACCAAATCTTTCTTTCATCCAATCACCCCCGTTCCATATTCCAAGCATGAATGTGGGATCTCATGGATAAACCCATCCAAAAACAACCAAGGGAATCTAGAGGTTAAACCACCACCACACTCATTGAACCAAGATCACACCAAAAGTGGTGTTCTAATCACAAAACTGAACTGAACTTGGAATGTCATCCATAATCCATCATTATCCTTGAGGAATTTTATGTCTCCTTGTCTCTCAAGCTTTACTGCAATCCAATCTTAAATCACTAGGCCCTAAACTAAGACATGAACCTCTCAGGCTTTACCGCAATCCACACTTGATCACTAGGCTCTAACACAAGACTCCTCCCTCAGGTTTTACCGTGTATCCCACCAAAACCAGTTAAGGGATTCCTAAGCCTTTGGGAATGAACCCTGATACCACCTCCACCCCAGATTCTGAAATCCATCCGACAATTACAAAGCTCAAAATTGAGATAAACATCCCAACACACCATGGCATCTGGAAAAGGAAAGGCTAGGTTGAAAACCATTTTCATAACCCGACAAAACCATGCCACCTACAACAAGAGAATCATACAACAACATGCAAATCCATGCATGTCAAAACCAGCTAGGAAATCACCCATGAAATATGTTACCTACAAGTATTCCTATTGAAGTTTCTTGATTTTGCTCTTCCTTCTTTGATCCTTTCTTTCCTTCCTTCCCCTTTGCTTGTTTTTCCTTCCTTGCTCCAAAGCTAGAGTGCTCCAAGAAAACTCTAACTATCCAAGAGTGAGAGAAAGAGAGAGAGAATAATGAGAGAGCTCCAAAACTGAACTAGCCAAAAGGTTACACTAACCAAGTCTACCAATTGATCCTCATAAGCCTTTTTATCAATTAGGCATCCATTTCCTTCAATTTCCATTGTTTTCCTTCGTTTTCCTCCTCACATGCAACCTGTTACCTTTCACCTTCATTTTCTCTTATTTTCCTTTATTTTCATAAATAAATGTACAGCAAATGCCTTTTGCCTTTTTAATGCCTTTGCCTTTGCCAATTTCCTTAGCCATAATTACTTAATGAACATCCACATTAGGATGTCTTGCTCACCATTCAACTTGGAATACATGTCCCTTATCTGTGGTCTTCTTTTTTCCTTTATTTACTTTTATTACATGAAATTTTCACAAGGGTTGTTACAGAACCCTCCCCCTTGGGGAAAACTGTCCTCAGTGTTAAACCACACCATTACCTAGACAAAACCGCTGAAAAACAAACATACTACCCATGGAGCTTTATAACTTAGCTCATTTTAGTATTTACAATGAATGACCTGCTTAAAATAAAAACATCATGACAACATGGCAACATACCACATACTGGAGGTTTATAACACAACTCATTATGGTATTTACAATAACCACATATACACATATGCACATTTGCTAAACCAGCAAATAAAAGGATATGATGCATGTATCAATCAACAAGGGAATCCAATAGCTCTCACCTCCACCCTCAAAGTAATACCTTGATTCACCTCCTTCCCAGGAAGTCCAGAATCCACTACCATAGTCAAGCTGCATCCAATATCCAATGCTATAATCAGGTGCCACTTTTCCTCTCAGTGAACAATTACCAGCTCATTGATCCAGGGCAAACTTCCAATGTGAATCTGATTCCATATAGAAATGCTAAAGACCAAAAAAAATATATCATCGCCCTTCCCTTATCTGCTACACAGGCCCTCTGACAATCCAGACACCTCTTCCGTGTAGTCATTCACCTTCCAAGTTCCCTGACATCCCCTATCCTGGGTGATCCATCCCTTGGAAAGGCTTCCTCACATTGGAAAATCAAACAACTAAGACATTTACCTACCTCAAACCATCATACCGGTCATAACATGCTCATGGAAATCAATCGATATTATTGGGTGCTAGTGTCCCACAATGGCCCTACTCCTGAAGTGCTTTACCGACATATTGTTGCATGTTCCAATTCCTTTTGTTGTTGCAACTAATGTTTGCAGTCAATTTCAACCACCCAACTGGGCATTTCCATGCTTCCTGTACCAAGCATATAACTTCCATTAGTGAAAATAAATTGAAATAACTTCAAATAATACCTCATTGGCAGCTCATCAATAAGGTACACTTGCAATCTTGTTTACTTCCTATTACACCAAGTCAAACTAGCATCTTTGACCAAATCATCATCTATAAATATATCACATCAGGTTAGTTCAAAAAACAACCATCATATATCAAAATCATAAATCACATGTTATCATCATAAACCAGAGTCATAGTTCACATGTAATCATCATAGACCAGAATCATAAATCACATGCATAATAAAATTGAAATAAAGTATTGATACTTATCCTTTAATCGATCCTTAGCTTCTATCTTTGTTCTTATTTCGTACGCACTCCGGATCGGTTTCCACACTAGAAAAACACCCACTGCCTTCTCCTCAACCATGTGCACATACACATAGTGTGCATCACACACATACAACCACACTCGACATACAACGCCATGCAATACATGCCCCTATACCTAACATACAATGCATACACCTACACCCAGTGTACAACACAACACAATACATACACCTACATCCGATGTATAACACAATACATATACGTGCACAGAGTACAACACAATGAATACACATGTCATGATACCACGACAACATGCACATACATAATATCACATGTACACAACACAACATGTACAAAATGCACATAATATCGCATTTACAACATGTACATAGTACCACCTATACACAACACCACCTGCATAATGTGTACACAACATCACATGTACACATAACCACCTATACAACGTGTACACAATCCCACATGTGCATTGTACCACCTGTACAATGTGTACACAATGCTAGACGTACACAACACCACATGTACATAGTACCATATGCATGACATGTACCCAACACCACCTACACACAACACCATATGTACAACATGTACACAACACCACATTCTCACAACACGACTTGTAAAATCATGCACACAACACCATATGTACATAGCACTATCTATTCCTAATATTGCATATGCAATATTCGCACAACACTATCGGTACCACCATGTACATAGCATCGCATAAACAACATGTACACACAATATATATACACAACACTACATGTGCACAACATCACAAATGCAACATGTACAACATATACAACATATCACAACATTAGTACAACACATCCAAAACCACATTGTCTCTTCCAAGCAAGTTGCTTCCAATGTCTCTCTACCATCCATGCGTATCCTAGCATGCCGCGAATCATGTTGTTTTTATTCCATTGGTGTATCTCTCAGCATTAGCATGTTCATAACATAAACATAGCCATAATACAAGCATGCAATATCAATTCATATCCACATGATATTGACCTCATGTCTTTTTCAAGACTAGTCTTCCCAGTTGATTCCTCATGAACCAAGAACCTCTTCATGTCATTCACCTGCATAAGAAATCATTCGTACACAAGAATGATCCCTAACAACCCTGTCGGACCGTGACATATATACATAGATACATATACATAAACATTAGCATAAAACAATCATTATATTGTCAGGTAGTGACATCAATACTGTTGGCATTATGAGACAAATGTTGTCCTTGATGGCAAATCACTCAGATGATAAATTATAGTGAAACAAAGTTATTTTCAAGTTCACGGAAATTTATGCAGAGAAAAGTTTATTTCATGTGGAGAAAAGTTCACGCACTTTCATGGTTGGTTCATGGTATTAGTCCCACAGTTTTTGATCCTATGGTTTTGGCCCGTGGTATTGGTCCATGATTTGAGGAAGAGCTTGCCTATATAAAGAAAAGGAGATCATTTGGCTTGGGTATGCTTTTGGGTTGAATATCTTAAGATCTGAAATATTGGTTTATTGTTTCAAAAGCTCGATCTATATGAAAGTGAAGTGGAAAGCGAATCTGTGAAGGGTGATCTCTCGAGCGCTGTAGCTGCGGAAGTGCGGAGGCACCGCAGGAGGTGCTGCAGGAGACGCTGTAGGAGGCGCCGCAGGAGACGCCAAAGAAGGCGCCGGAGGAGACGCCGCAGGAGACGTCACAGAAGGCACCGCAGGAGACGCCACAGGAGGTGCCACAGGAGGCGCCGCAGGAGACGCTGCAGGAGGCGCTGCAGGAGGTGCCGCAGGAGACGCCGCAGGAGGCGCCGCAGGAGACGCCACAGGGGGC
>APFE030052366.1:1569-33519 GCA_000404065.3 Pinus taeda | reverse complement strand
GGCGCCACAGAAGGCGCAGTGCGGAGACGACACAGAGGCACCACAGAAGGCGCAGTGCGGAGACGCCACAGAAGGCGCAGTGCAGAGGCGCCACAGGAGACGCCACAGAAGGCGCAGTGCGGAGACGCCACATAAGGCGCAGTGTGGAGATGCCACAGAGGTGCCACAGAAGGCGTAGTGCGGAGGCGCCACAGGAGACGCCACAGAGGCGCCACCGAAGGCGCAATGCGGAGGCGCCACAGAAGGCGCAATGCGGAGGTGCGCAGCGCCACAGAAGGTGAAGTGCATAGCGACGTAGGCCAGAGAAAAGGAAATTGCGTATCTGTCTTAAGATCTTTTGTTGACTGATTTTTTTGTTGATAAGGTGTTCTGGGTTTATTTTACTGTTATTGTGGATCTGGTTATCTGGGTGACTTACTGGTACTTGATGATCATTTGATGTTTATGGATCCAGTTTGAAAATTTATGAAAAGTGGTCCTTGAAAGAAAAGAAGTAGGGGGTTCTAGCTCCCTTCCAGGATAGACTGGAAAATGAGAGAGAGTTGTAGCTCTCTGTAGGTTGCAGCCTGCGTACTGGTAAAGGACTGCACCAGTACAAGACCATTGTAAAAGGAGTTTCTAATTTGAAAGAAGATAGAGTCATATTGCAGCAGGTGGTTTTCACCCACATTGGATTTCCACCTTATATCTGGTGTTCTTTGATGTGAGTGTTTGTTTTTCTTGCTCATTATTTTATGGTACTGATATGCAAAAATAATTCAAATTGTAAATAAGGAAGATTTGTTAAAAGAACTAGATAATACTGATTCACCCCCCCCCCCTCTCAGTATTATTTTCAACAAATACACACATACATACGTATATAAACATCTGCAAAATCATGATCATAACATAATTACTAGATAGCATAAGGTGAAGGTTAAGGGAACTCACTTTATCTTTGCACACATGCACAATATTGAGAACAATCATTCCCAACATAACCAAGGCATTAGTTACCTTAAGCCCCTTTACTCTACCTTTATTATTGCCTTTATCATGATTTTCCTGCCGCCATCCATTTACACCAAAGGACCCAACCAACTTAACTGACTTTCATACTCTTACCTTTAGTTTCCCTTACACATGCACCAACTTCATCAAAGTCTTACACTATCTGTTTGATTTCATTCATCTCTCCTCGAGCTCCACTAACTTTCCTCTTTCTTGTTGAAGAATCAAAGGAAGTTAGGTGTAGTGTGATACTTCTTGACTTGATAATAATTTGTGGAGTCTTTTTACTTTTTCTTGTTAGCTTAATCTTCTTCTTATTATTATTAATGCATGTGTGTGTACTTAATCAAACTGCTACCAAGAACATAAGAACAAGAACATAAGATTGTTGGCTCTTTGCAGGGCCAAAGCCTCTCCTCTTGAAAGGAAAACCCTTTAGTAAGTTTCTTTTATTGAAGCTTCTTATTGATCAATTCCAATACCTAGACCCTTGACAATAATATCCTCCAAGCATGAGTCAAGTCCTTCCTCCTTTATGCACTTGGTTCCCTGATACTTCCTTCTTTCGACACTTCATCCTCCTTCTAACTATTGTTAGATCTTGTTTCACTTGCTCTAGAAGAAATACCTTTGATGAGACCATTTCCTTATGATGATCCCTTTCTTCTCTTCACCAATCAATGAACTTGTATGACTGTAATGGGAGGGTTTTATGACAACAGAGACAACATCCTTATCTTCACATGTGTGACTGTTTTCCTTGTGATATTGACCTCTTCCTTCTTTGATTGAGTGAGACGCCTTATAGGCCTACTTAGATTGGCCAACCAATGAATTTATGTGACTGTGATGGTAGTGTTGTGATGACCTCAAGAAGAGGTTCTTTCCTTCACACCTACGACTACAAATTTCCCCAAAAGTAGTCCTATTGAGCTCGATTGTGTCCCCTTCTTCTTTGTTGCACTTGGAGACCCTTTGTTTGTCCTTCTTTACCCTTTTCTCGGCTTCCTACCTTCTCTGATTTCAGAGGTGATCGCTTCACGTTATAGTGGAGTGGATAGCCTCTATATATAGAGGAATGCCCCTCCTTTTATGCTGACTAGAAGGCCAACTTGAAGACTATTTGTAGGCTGACTTGCTATCTTTGCTTCATATGGCTTCTTTGGTGGTGTCTTTGCTTTGGAGGATACTTGACTTTGCTTGGAGGGATATTCTTTGACTCTTATACATACATATGCATCGTGTAACATGCCCTTAAGGTCTTCAACATTTTATTTTGACCATTTGACTCACCTATAACACTTTAACATGTGCTAGGCCTATTTCAATGAGCAAGAAACTCATTGACATATATTATAAAAATACTATTTCTTTTCTTGAACAAATAAAAATGTAAAATGTACATTTATGAAGACTGAACCTAGTTACATTTCCTTCAACAGTCCCTCTTAACTAGGAAGGTATTCATACAACATTACAAGGTGTTTGGCTATGTTTTAATCTTGAAGAATTCACATAAGAGAATCTAAATTGGAAATCCATCTGTTATAGCATCATAGTAACCAACATTGTTTCCATAATAAGGCCTTGACTGACACCTCTATCTCTCAATAGATCAAATAACAATGTTGGCAAGACCAATGACTTATAGACACCTTAGTCATCGTCTGTCAAGGTACATACCCACCCGGGTGTTCACTGAGTATGACCTTCTAGGACTATTCTTATCTTGGGTTCCCATCCCTTAAAGAATATCAGTCCTCTTGCCTACTCTTGTCTTGGATGCCCTACACATCTTCAAAGAGTATCGGATGCCAGATGATTACCAAATCCTCCCATTCTTTCTTCCTAAGTGAAGACAAGAATGTTGTGTTTATCACTTCCTCTAAATCTACAAAGACATGCCCAAGTATCCTCTCACAAGGTACCTGTCCAAGTTCATTGTAATTGGGAACTTGTTACAACTCCCACTTAGCTAGGGTCTCATCCATTCATCAACAACTTCTTCTTTGTGGGTCCTCCAGCTACTTGATCTCCTTCCTTCCTTTGATGTCATGAAGTCTTTGTTCAAACTTCTTCTTGGTAGGGCGCCATCCATAGATCACTTTCCTTCTTGGTTTGTCATGTCATTGCTTCCTTCATGGAAAGTGGCCTTCATATATCAAGTTCTCTTGTCATCTGGTTACTCCTTGTCATTTTGTCCTTGCTTCGAACTACTCTTCGCATGGATACTTCTTTTTACTTGCTTTTTCTCAAGCTTTGATCTAGTAGCCCTTCATGACTTCATCCTGACATTGCTTCAACGTTAAATGGTTCTTTTGTTGGATGGCTTCTTTATCATGACATCTTCTTAGAGTGGAATAAGTTATATGCAACTTTCATGTCTCCAAGGCCTTCATAGGTGTCAAGGGCCCTTTGATCTTTTTCTTCCTATATCAGAGTTGTCATGCCTTCTTTCAAGAGGTGTCTTCAAAATATCTTTGTCAGATAGAGAGATTCTTTGTGATCATGGTGTTATTCACATGCTTTGTCTCTTTCTTCATTTTCTTCTTCATGGATAGGTTGGTCAACCACCTTATGCTCCTTGTGGAAGCACTTCTTCATTTCTTTCTTCTTCTTTTTTACCTTCATTGCATTGTAGTACATGCCTTCGAGCATGTCATTGGTGAAAGAGATTCTTTCCTACTTGATTATATCATAGAACCATTTTGATGATGCAATAATATACATATGATAACATGAATAAATTTTGATGCTTACATACCTCATCTTGATTCTCCTTTGATCATATTAGCTTCATTTGGTTGACCTTGGTGTGGCCCTTCTTGATTCATCTTAGCTTGCCTACATATCATCCTTTTCTTGAATCCCATTGATGGGATTCCAATGAGACATGTGATTTTGTTTATGAATCTTCTTTTTGAAGATTCCGTCATATGATCTTGAAGACCTTTACCCTGGAAAAATTTTCTTTCCTTTTCATGATGGAGGTCTTCTAAGATTCTTAATCATGATCAATTTTCTTTCATTGTGGATGAGGTCCTATACTAGGTATGCTCCTTCTACATGAATATATAGAGCTATATCTACCATGATCCTATATTCTAAAAGATATTTCTAACCATGCATTTTGTTCTATTAGAAGTTCTCCTTCTACATGAGTATTTTGAACTTTATGTACATCATGCTTCTAGATTCTAGAATATGTTTCTAGCGATGCAATTTTATTATATTCCTACATGCTCCTATACTACTCAAATCTTTGAAAGAATATTTTAGGTAAAGAAGTGGACTTAGTCATAGTATAGATCCGAAGGATCTTCCTTCTTTTGCTTTTTGTCTTCTTCTTTCATTTCTTGAGTCACATGACACTCTTCCATTTTTCTTTTGTTGTTGTTGTCCTTCTTCAATTTAGTACAATTCCTTTTGTAGTGTACATATTCTTTGCATCCATAGCATTGGATTTTGGACATATCTTTGTTGTTTGTTCTTTGTGGACCAAATTTTCCAAATTTTCTCTTTGTCTTGGCCATGGTAGCAAAATATTGCTACTTTGAACCCACATCTTACTTTTCTTTGAGTCTTGTTTCATCTATCTTGCATAGAGACCACATTTCACTTAGTGGGTGGCTTCCTTCTTTGCATATATGCTTGATGTGAAGTTTCCCCAATCCTCAGGTAGAGCATTAAGTAATATAGTTGTCATTTCTCTATTGGACATGACTTCCCCTAGCTCTTGAAGTTGATCCCTCATCTCAGAGGTATTCATGGCGTATGGAGTTATTCCTTCATTTTATATATTCATATTTTACAATTCATTTTGTAGAGATATCACTTATCCAGTTGTGCTTACCGAGAATAGCTCTACTAGTTTGTCATAGATTTCTTTTGATGTTTCAAGTTTGGAGACATAAGGAATGAGAGAGTCTTTGATGTATTCTATTATAATCCTTTGAGCTCTATTCTCATCCTTATTTTACTTGGTTAAGGCTTGAGTTTGTTCCTTAGCATGAATAGTGGCATTCCCTTTGATGTGTTCTAGGAGTTCATTCTCCTTGAGAAGTAAATCAGTCCTCTTCTTCCATGCAACAAAGTTATTGGTACCTACCAATTTGTTTCTTTCCTTGCAAAAAGATATTGATTTATATTTAGAAGGGGACATATACTTACTTGATAGATTTTGAGATGTAGTGGACTTTATTTCTCCTTGAAGACTTGATGGCTTGCCTTCCTTAGATCTTGATGTTCTTCAAGTTGCTTTGTCCAAGTGGACTTGCTTGATGATGAGATTTTATTGATGACTTGTAGCTTGATGTAGGTTCTTCTTTGATTTTCTCTTCTTGTAGGTGCCTTTATGTAAGGCTATTCTTCTTGCTTTGTAGTCTTCCTTGATGAAAGATAGATGGAAGATCTTCTTATCCTTGAAGTGATTGAGACTTCTTGGCTAGATGCTTCAGCTTTTGTATATGTCATTCCTTGATGAGTTTTCTTGAGATGCTCTTTCTTTGATGTGTCACCTTAGCTATGATACCATGTTGAAGAATCAAGGGAAATTAGGTGTAGTGTGATTCTTCTTGAATTGATAACAATTTGTGGAGTCTTTTTTATTTTTATTTTTATCTTAATCTTCTTCTTATTATTATTAACGCATGTGTGTGTAATTCATCAAACTGCTACCAAAAACATAAGAACAAGAACACCAGATGTTCGCTCTCTGCCAGGGCCAAAACCTCTCTTCTCTTGAGAGGAAAACCCTTTAGTAAGTTTCTCTTATTGAAGCTTCTTGTTGATCAATTCCAAGCCCTAGACCCTTGACAAGAATATCCTCCAAGCACAAGTCAAGTCCTTCCTCCTTTTCGCACTTTGTTTCCCAGCACTTCCTTCTTTTGGCACTTTGTTTCCTGGCACTTCATCCTCCTTCCAACTATTGTTAGGTCTTGTTGCACTTGCTCTAGAAGAAATAACTTTGATGAGACCCTTTCCTTATAATTATCCTGTTATTCTCTTCACCAATCAAAAAACTTATATGATTGTAATGGGAGGGTTGTTACGACAGTAGAGATAGCCTCCTTATCTTCTCATGTGTGATTGTTTTCCTTGTGATATTGACCTCTTCCTTCTTCGCTTGAGTGAGAGGCCTTATAGGCCTACTTAGATTTCCCAACCAACAAAGTTATGTGACTATGATGGTAGTGATGTAATGACCTCAGGAAGAGGTTCTTTCCTTTGCACATGTGACTACAGCTTGCCGTAGAAACATTCCTATTGAGATTGATTGTGTACCCTTCTTCTTCGCTACACTTGGAGACCCTTTCTTCATCCTTGTTTATCCTTTTATAGGCTTCCTAGCTTCCCTAATTTTAGAGTTGATTTCTTCATGTTATAGTGGAGTGGAAAGCCTCTATATATAGAGGATTGTCCCTCCTTTTAGGCCAACAGAAGGCCGACTTGAAGATTGTTTGTAGGCCAACTTGCTATCTTTGCTTCAGATGGCTTCTTTGGTGGTGTCTTTTCTTTGGAGGAGACTTGACTTTGCTTGGAGGGATATTCTTTGACTCTTATGCATACATATACATGGTGTAACATGCCCTTAAGGACTTCAACATTTTATTTTCACCATTTGACTCACCTATAGAACTTTAACATGTGTTAGACCTAATTCAACGAGCAAGAAACTCATTGACATATATTATAAAAATAATATTTCTTTTCTTGAACAAATACAAATATCAAAAGTACATTTATGAAGACCGAACCTAGTTACGTTTACTTCCGCATTTCCTAATAGATTCCTAAGAACCTCAAGACATAAAAGGCAAGACCTAGAAACAAACAAGAATAAAATTATGGAAAACCAACAACAATACGACACCACAAACAAAGTGACATGGACATGAACAAGACACAAACAAAACCAGAATCAAGCACAAAAAATCACCAAAATACCAAAATTAAAACACTAACACAGACGCAATGACCCAGTACCCATGGTTCCTAGTGCTTCCAAGGAAAATCTCAACCTGAACCTTCTTCAAGATTTCATGGCAAGCCCTTTTCCATACAATCCCTTGCATCATATTGTTATTAACACATAATTGTCAGGGAATAAATAAACATAACAATACACTGGTTACCATACCTTGTTGTGCAAAGCACATTTTATTGTAACTGAACACATCCATGCCATTTCTCAAGGGACTCCAATTCCTTTGACAGATCTATCTATAAATAGACACCAACTATTATACATATCAACTACATGTCCATGAATATAGCACATACTCACATAATGTCATATGAAATCAAGGTTAAGAAGAATTTTGGTATGCAAAGCACTTATTCGTCTGGAATTAGGGTTTCCAAACATAGCTAAAGGAATTTTTGCCCAATTCCTTTCTTTTACCTTTTTACCTTGTTGCAATCAAGGCTTACTATGTATTGTTACATCACCCAACTGTTAGTTATATAAACACATCAATTGTTACCTTGTCATGATAATACCAAGCATGTTTCCTACACTATTTACACATGTCAAACACATGTTCCAAATATCAAGACAATCATATCTATCAATTTGAAATCGAACATTACCAAGACTAGAAACCATGTCATAATTCATAGTCAACTCATAGTCATTAGACAATACTACAACGGTCACCTATTACACTCAATTACATGTCAGCGATCACAACACATATTTGTTAGTACAATTATCTTAAAACAAGATCATTCATTCATGCAACCTTACATACACATACTCATATCATGTAAGTAATCAAACATTCATACAACATATAGGCATCATAATAGACACCAACACTCAAACACCAATTAAACGAAATAATCAAACATTCAAGCACAAAGTAGATGACATAAGCAAGCTCATAACTTAAAGTATCTCAAGAGAGCATATCTTGTTTGCAAAATCAACCCAGATTAGCATGATATAGCTTCAAGACATATCAACTCAAAAATAAATAAGGTCATGATATCCATAATAGTCACTAGCTAACATGTTCATATCTTAAACTCATAAACATTTGTCATTTATGCATAGGAATCACATATGTACAATCAGTATATATTAGTACAACACAATGTCACAAATAAGCGACTCATACATGAATGTCATAACCCTAACCATATACATAGGCCAATCCAATTTAGCATGATACATATAAGGTCAAGATCTTAATGTGATAACCCTAATCTTCAAGTTACTAGGATATAACAACAATAAGTTATATATCATTCTCATCAACAACATATAACATAATCATCAAGCTAGCTATCATTTAACAGCAACAAGTTGACATATAACATATTCATAAACAACATATAACATAATCATCAAGTTATCTAACATAAAACAACAAGAGAAATGCATACAAACATAGGTTACTACCACTCATGACTATTTGACACATGTGAATATGACAACACTAATCAACTAGCATCTATCATGTATGTAACCATAACATCAATAAACATGTACATAAACCTAATGTATATAACCCTAATGCATATAACAATCCATTAACAAACATACCTTCCTACCCAACATCCAAACCTGTATGACGACATGCTCTTGCCTCGAGGTCTAATGTTGCAACTTCACTTTAATGATCTACATCTCAATCTCTATCTCAGCCAACACATCAACAACATAACAACCAATAAAATCATGATGACCTAATTGCATACAATGATATCACAATGCATGTTCGACCTACCATACATGCATAACAAATGCATATACAACCATACACTCATGACAACACATCCCACAAAAACGCCCACAACCTTTAGATGGAAACATCACTACAACTATGATCAACACCATAATTAGAGGAAATTTCAGCCTAAAATTGGCCTCCTAAGGAAAAATAATAAAATAAGAGTTATGAATTTTGGAATGAAAAGAACAAAACTACTTTTTTTACTTGCATTTTTGGCTTATCTCCTTATCGATTTATCCAAATTTCAAGTGTAGACACTCATTGGATACGGAATTAAATTCCACATCCAACGAGTACCTATTATTCATACTTTTGAGAAGACCCGTATTGATAAAAATTGAAGATAGATTAAAAAATGTTGTTGAACACACTTTTTTAATGTATCATCAATTGTTTTCAATGTTTGTCTTCTCAAAAGTATACATAATGGGTACTTGTTGTATCTGGAATTTAATTTCTCATTCCACATCCAATGAGTGTCTACACTTGAAATTTGGGTAAACCCATACGGAGATAAACTAAAAATACAAGTAAAAAAATATTTTTCTTTTCTTTTTCCTCCAAAATATTTACATGTACCACTTTTTAAATTTAAAGGATTTTGATTGGTTTACATATTATGATAGGGAAATTACGTGAACATTTCAAGGGAACTTTTATGCTGAAATATCTTCTAATGGTAAATGCAACATGCATATGGACTACAAGCATAAGCAACACATATGCAACCGACTTCAATGCATGACCAACACACAAACTATCTAATTTGAGGGGTGAACCATGTAGGTTTTAACCCCGTACAGAAATTACCTGCATACGAATTCTAAAACACAAAAAATAAACAATGCAAGAGCATAACACATAAAACACATATACATAGAGATTTTCCCCTAGAACCCAAAACCAAGACTATCAGTTTGATTTTTCATTATATTCCTTTCAATGTTACAATACATATTTATACATGTCGAAGCATCCAATACCATGGACCGAAAACCATAGGTAGGTTCACCCAACCTAATATAGGGTCCAAAAAACATTTCCCCAGGGCACTGCCCCAGACTACGTGGGTTAGTCATGGAAAGAATTAACACAACCCAACATTCTCGCACTTGTTGTTTTCTTTCCACAAGGGACCACAAGAGAGCTTAGTCATTTTTTCAGTCCTAAAATGCCCGTTGTTTCTCTACACCAGGAGAACTTCTCAGAGCTCATAGATTTTGTCAATGCATCTATAATATTCTTCAAAGTGTCCACCTTTACCAGCAACACCTTTTTGTCTTTTATCATGTCCATCACAAACTGATATTGAACATCAATGTGCTTTGTCTTTGAATGATAAACATGGTTCTTTGCCAAGAAAATTGCACTTTGGCTATCACAGTCTATCCTTATAGCTCCCTGTACTAACCCCATACATGAACACAATCTCTGCAACCAAACTGCTTCCTTTCTTGCATGAGTGGCTGCCATGTATTCTACCTCTGTAGTTGATAGTGCCACTACAGATTGTTTCTTACTCATCCAACTGACTGCACCTCCAAATAGGTTAAACATATACCCACTTGTAGATCTTCTCTGATCCAAATCTCTAGCCCAGTCTGCATCAACAAAGCCATGGATATCCAAAACTCTGTCCAATGCTAGTTTTCCTTGGTAGCACAAATTAAATCACTAGTGCCACGCAAATACATAGAAACCCACTTGACTGCTATCCAATGCTCCTTCCCTGGTTTTGACATAAACCTACTCAATACTCCCATTTCATGTGCAATGTCTAGTCTAGTACAGACCATTGCATACATCAGGCTACCGACTGCACTTTCATATGGAACATGGGACATATCCTCATCCTCTTCTTGTGTCTTGGGACACTATTTAGCAGATAACTTTACACCTACAGGAATAGGAACCTTCACCAGTTTACTATCCTGCATATTAAACCTCTATAGTATTGTCTCGACATACTTCCTCTGGTTTAACCAGATCTTCCTCTTTGCCCAATATTTTTTAATTTACATGCCTAAAATATAGTTTGCAACACCAAGAACTTTCATGTCGAATTTGGAGGACAATTGGGTTTTCAAATCCTAGATAATTTCTTTGTCATTTCCAACCAGCAACATATCATCCACATACAAGACCAGATAAATAACACGGTCACAAATTGAAAAAAACACAATGATCTACTTTGCTTCTGGTGAAGCCAAGTCCCCGTATAAATGTATCAGATTTGTTATACCACATCCTTGGTGATTTTTTTAACCCATACAGAGACTTCTTTAACTTGCATACCAATTTTTTCTTACCCTTCACCACAAATCCTTTAGGTTGCTTCATGTAGATCTCCTCTTCGAGATCCATATGAAGAAACATTGTCTTCACATCCATTTGTTCTACCTCAAAATCAAAAGCAGTAACAATAGATAAAAGTAATCTAATAGAAGTTACCTTGGCAACAGGAGAAAAAATATCACCAAAATCAATTCCCGGCACCTGGGAATAACCTTTTGCTACCAACCGAGCTTTGTATTTCTCCACCTTTCCTTCTTCATTTGTCTTCTTTTTGAACACCCATTTCTTGCCAATGGGTTTCCTTCCATCCGACAACTCCACTAGATCTGAATCCTCATTTTTGTGCAAATATGCCATTTCATCAATCATGGCCTCTTTCCAAAGTTTTCCATCCTCTGAATCTACTGCTTCCTTCACAGTTATGGGATCATCATCAGTAATAGATAAAGAAAAATTTTAATAGAAAGTAGATGGACTATACCTTTTTGGATGTCTTCTTTCTCGAACTGATCTTCTTACACCCAGAGTTTGTGGCTCTTCATCTTCTAATTCCTCCTCTGCTATAGAGTTTGATTCTTCCTCCTTTAGCTCAAACTCTATCTTCTCGAGTTCCTTTGGTTGGACTTCATGTTTAATAACATCTTTCACCTCTATGAATAACACATCTTGGATGTACACACCCTTCCTTGTTGCTGGGTTCCAAAGCTTATAACCCTTTAAACCATCCTTATACGAAATAAAGATGCACTTTTCAGATTTATTTTCACAAACAAGATTATGGATCACAGAAGTCTGAATTCCTTAATAATTTCCCTGCTCGGTTCGTTTCTCCTTTGGAACATGTACATATGTATCACATCCAAATACCCTCAAATGTGAAAGAGAGGGTTTCTTACCAGTCCATACCTCTTGTGGAGTCTTATCCTCCAACACTGATGAAGGCGATCTCCAATATGTCCAAGGCTTTGATGCCACAACATGGTCTTCTCTCCAGAGACCACTATATTTTCTGCTTCACTTTCAGGAACCACAGAACTATTGCACTCATCAACAATTGTGCTACCTTGAAGCTTGTACAAAGTTCCAGTCCGAACTCCTTGCATCAATACTAGTGCTCCTCGAACCATCTTGCAGCTATCCTTGTTGAACACTGTTTTTACACCTTCATCATCCAACTTGCTTATAGAAATCAGATTTCTGGCTAATGTATGCAGGAATATGGAAAACACCCGGAAGTGTTCTAACCCTTCCACCTTGCAACTTGAACTTTGCTTTTCCGCGACCAACAATTCTAGCCTTCCTATCATCCCCTAAGAAGACATCACCACCATCTTATTTATCATATTTGTAGAACCACTCTTTATGGGGAGTGAAGTGAAAGGATGCACTTGAGTTAATCAACCATGCCTCATGATCTACATGTGTACTTGAAGAAGCCAAGTACACATCCCCACCTTCATCTGAGGTGGTTTTCGCCTCTGCAGAAGAAGCATCATCAGATCCCTTTCCTTTATCAGGAGCTTTAGATTTACAGTCCCTTTTGTAGTGCCCTTCCTTTCTACATTTCCAGTAGACCACCTTTACAAGCTTTCCTGAAGATTTAGATCTCCCTCTAGATTTATATCTCCCACTCGAGGACTTATTTTTTTTCTGTTCTGGGACCGTCCTCATATAGAAAAGGCATCACCATTATGGCTCTCCATATTTTTCCTTCTCATCTCCTCTGTCAACAAGGATGAGACTCTTTCATCAAACTGCAAGGCAATTGCATTTCTACCCATTACAATAACTAGACTATCCCATGAATCTGGTAGAGAACACAACAAACAAATGCACTTATCTTCATCTAAAATTATAATATCAATAGATAATAACTGACTTACCACAATATTAAATGCGTTCAAATGCTCTTTCACTAAGTCTCCATCTTTCATCCTCAGGTTATACATCTTTTTCCATAGGAACAGTTTATTCACTAGAGACTTAGATTGGTACAAAGTCCCTAACTTGTCCCACAAAGCCTTCATTGTATCTTCCCCTGATACATTTAGCAATACTGAATCTGAGACACACAATCGTATTGTGCTCTTTGCCTTCCGATCCAACTTCTTCCATTATTCATCGGACACTCCCGTTGGTTTAGTACCTGGATCTACTGCGATCCACTAATCTTTATCCACCAACAGAGCCTCCATCTTGAGTTTCCATAACTCAAAACTCTGACCATTAAATTTATCGATCTCTATCTTTCCACTGCTCGCCATCTTCTTTCACCACCAGAATCGATCCCGCAGATCTCCCACTGAACAGGATCTACCATAGGCCTGAGCAAAACCCCTCAGAATAAAGGCGTCCCCTTGAAGCCAAAACAATGTTGATACTAAATGTAGGTTTTAACCCCATACAAAAATTACCTACATACAAATTCTAAAAGACAAAAAATAAACAATGCGAGAGCATAACGGATAAAACGCATATACACAAAGATTTCCCCTGGATCCCAAAATCGGGACTACTAGCTTGATTTTTCGTTATACTCCTTTCAATGTTACAATACATATTTATACATGCCAAAGCATCCAATACCATGGACCAAAAACCATAGGTAGGTTTGCCCAACCTAATAGAGGGTCCAAAAAAAAAATTCTCGGGGCACTGCCCCGAACCCCATAGAGGGGGGCTACCCACCCCCTTGCGACACCCCCGCTACACAACAATGGGGAGGGGGGGCTCCGGCCCCCCTCTAACCCCCCGGTTCACTACGTCGGTTAGTCATGGAAATAATATAACACAACCCAAAAAACCATGCTCTGTTACCACTATGTGGTATCAACTATGAACCAAAGAGAGTGCAACCTCCTCTGATACTAATTTGTAACCACCCTCCTCCCACATCTACCCAAGTAATCGAACAACCGGGGTAAACATGTGATGAGAGGCTACTATGATAAGATTCAACTTCCTTGGTGACCTTAAGGAAACGGAATCGACAGAAACACATCAACCATATCTTCGACATTAACAACAACACTCCTAGGAGGAAACCCAACCACTTAGGCATCTTGCCCCTGCGTCCCACTGATTTTTTTGACCTCTTGACCTATGGAATCTCTCATGAAATGGGCATTCCAATGACCATGGACCTCTAGATGCTCCCATAAGCATGCATGTCTGCGTCAAGGGACTTTTGCCATCATACCTGTGCCAGCGTCTGCAGAATTCGTTTGCAGAATTTAAGGCACTTTTCTAGCCTAGAATTCTTGCCACTACCCATAACTTGTTGTAACTTCCTAAATCCATTAAAGACATGATCATAAGACTAATAAAGCAAAAATCAACTTCGAGACTAGGCCTAACCATCCCCAACTGGGACTAACATTTTGTCAAACACTTGGCATCAATGCAATCTATAGGTCTAGTCTACAAGACAAAACATGAATGACTGAAAGCTCTTATGAAAACTGATAAGAAGGATGGCCACATTCTCCCATGAATTGTTATGAAATCAATTAGTTCTTTCATCCATCTTTTTAACAAGTACAAGTAAATATATGAAATAACCATGACATGAACTAGTCAATTAACCATACTTATAACCATCATAAAACCATGGAAATAATAGTGAGATAACAACCATTAAATCCACATATAAACAAGTACAAAGGCAAGAGAACTTAGCTTTTGTTAAACATATGTGAGTCCGACCAGGTTCGGGACTTCCATGTACCACCCGACTATAGACATGGTTGAACCAAATATTTCTTTCATCCAGTCATCCCTATGCCATATTTCAAACATGAATGTGAGGTCTCATGGATAAACCCATCCAAAAACAACCAAGGGAATCTAGAGGTTAAACCACCTCCACCCTTACCAAACCGTGATCACACCAAAATTGGTGTTCTGATCACAAAACCAAACCATACTTGGAATGACAACTGGAATCCATCACTATACTTGAGGAATTTTCTGTCTCCTTGTCTCTTAGGCTTTATCACAATCCAATCTCAAATCACTAGGCCCTAAATTGAGACTCCTCCCTTAGAATTTATCGTGTATCCCGCCAAAACCAATCAAGGGATTCTTAGGCCTTTGGGAATAAACCTTGAAACCACCTCTGCCCTGGATTCTGAAATCCATCCAACAATTCCAAAGCTCAAAACTTAGATAAGCACCCTAACACACCATGGCATCTAGAAAAGGCAAGGCTAGGCTGAAAACCATTTTCATAACCGAGCAAAACCATGCCACCAACAAAAAGAGAACCATACAACAACATGCAAAGCCATGCATATCAAAACCAACTAGGAAATCACACATATAATATGTTACCTACAAGTATTCATACTAAATTTGGTTGATCCTGCTCTTCCTTCCTTGATCCTTACTTTCCTTCCTTCCCCTTTTCTTTCTTTTCGTTCCTTTCTCCAAATCTATAGTGCTCTAAGAAAACTCAAAGTGTCCAAGAGTGAGAGAGAGAGAGAGAGAGAGAATAATGAGAGAGCTCCAAAATTGAACTGACCACAAGGTTACAATAACCAAGCTTGCCAACTGATCCTCATAAGTCTTTTTATCAATTAGGCATCCATTTTCTTCAATTTCCATTATTTTCCTTCATTTTCCTCCTCACATGCAACCCGTGACCTTTCACCTTCATTTTCTCTTGTTTTCCTTTATTTTCATAAATAAATGTGCCAAAAATGCCTTTTTCCCTTTTAATGCCTTTGCCTTTGCCAATTTCCTTAGCCGTAATAACCAAATGAACATCCACAATAGGATGTCTTGCCCAACATTCAGCTTGGAATACATGTTCCTTACTCGTAGTCTTACTTTTGCCTTTATTTACTTTTATTACAGGACATTTTCACCAGAGCTATTATAGTCTTGGAAGATTTTGATACCTTTGACCACTCTCCTTCAGTGTATTCCAAACCTACAAATTGAAGTCTTTTTACAATGTCCAATGGTTGAGTCATCCCTTGGAAATTAACACCAAGTCCTCCTCCTTTATACCCCAACTTGGTAAGGAGTCTCATGCCAGTTCCTAAAATGGGTACCCCCATGTTTTGAACAAAAATAGTGTCACGTTAAAATGAAATTAAAGAATGGTCAACATTGTTGACCTCGACTTTCGATTCTAAAACAGGTGATGATAGCTTCACTAACCCCTTTTCATGCTTCAATTCTTCCAAGGCCTCTTCCATAGCGTGTAACTGAAGATGAAGCCTTTGCTTGTTCTCGTAGAAGTCTCCTCAATTCAGTGTTCTCTGCCTGAAGACTCTTATTGATTTCCCTATTTGAATGATGAGAAGACGATGGAGGAAATGAATGTTCATTTGAGGGGGTAGATGGAGCATCATCCATTGCTCTTTCTTTCTCCTATTCCTCTCTTGCCATCTTCTCCTCATAATCTGCATATATTATGTCCACCATACGTGCCATCCTGAGGAGATCATTGTAAAGATCTTCGTTTTTCTCCATTTTCCTTCTTGTTGCATGTTCACCCATTCACACTCGCAATTCACATCATCAAAAGACTGCTTTGATACCAAACTTGATTTGGATCTCATCAGCTACCATAATTAACCAAGATCTTTTACTTTTGGATGTTATCAAAATTGCATATGAAAGAGTATGAAAAGACACATGTGAAAACTTTAAATAAGATGAAACATAACAAAAATCAGCAAATAGCAGGGCACAAACACATTTATAACAAAGTTCTCCTAGTGTGGGTTACATCTCCGGACCTGGTGTCAAGAGTGAGGAGGCTGTTTCATTAAATGTTGCAAGATGATGATGAGTACATAGTACATTCTTTATCATTACAGGGATAAATTCGCTCAACCAGAGTGTTGTTTCTATCCACGAGACGTTCTCCCTATGGAGCTCTCACTCAAATAGGCCCTCCTTCAACATGACAAGCTAAGAAATTCTCACATGACGTGGCATACAAGTATTCCTCAACATAATGATAGCAAGAATATCAACAACAAAAACATCATCTCAACAAATCAGAAGAAAGACATGGCATCACTACATTATTTACCTCCACTTTTGGGAATGGCTAGAAAATTCAAAGCTCGGCTGATGAAATGGACTACACCGTTAAATATGTGGTGTGAAATCATGTTAAACGATTATAAACTTTGCCTCTTTCTGACACCATCAAATTCTCGGCCCTCGAGAATCTTGAAGATTCCCCCAAAGATTCTCTCTTGAAGATGAAAAAAAAATCCATTTCTCGAATGACAATTCTGAGCACACCACTGTGCTCCCTGGAAAATTCTGTGAAAAATGATTATAAAATTGGCATCATACCACCTCCGTAAAAAATTAGCCTCCAAAGGAATCTTTTAAATTCCACAAGATTCTATAAAGATTCCTTGTTGTTACCTACCAGAATTTCTGTTTTTCAGATGGGGAAACGGACCACGCTATCACGTTCCCTGTGAAATTTTGGTTCTTTTAAGTCTAAATTTGACATGTTTCTATCACGATGAAAATCACCCTCGACAGAATCTTTCAGATTCCTCTAAGATTCTGCATGGGATTATTTTGTCGAATATTCCAAGGGGTATTCTATGAAATATTCTAGAGAATATTCCCCTAAAACATTCTCCCTTAAAAAAGGTTCTTGCAGGGTTCCAACTCTAGGTTACTAGGCTAGTTCCGCCTCCACTCGTTCTCGATCCTCCAATTCGTTCCTCGAATGAGAAATGAGCAACGTTTAAATATTTGAGGACGAACAAATTTACTAACGAATGGCCACTTGGGTCGTTGCTGGTGTGCCCAAGTGGGGCGTCTGAGGCTTGGGTTCAAACTTGTCCTCGGCACATTTTGGTTGGCAAAACATGCAACGTTTTTTGTTTTGGAGTATTATTGGTTGTTATTTAAAAATGGTTTGGTCGTTACATAATTGATGAGGCTGCCCGGTGGCATGCCAACCCATTGGGCTGAGCGGGTATATATATATATATATATATATATATATATATATAATATATATATATATATATATATATATATATATATATATATATATATATATATATTATATATATAATGGGAGGGGTTGCGGGAGTGGTGGTCTGCCACCACACTATTTTTTTTATATATTTAAAAAAAAAATAGAAAATAATTATTCAAAAACCCATGAGAATATTTTTAGGGTCGTTAGAAAAATTAAGTAGGCAACAAATTTTGTTGTTCTCTCTGCCGAAATCCATGCCTCCGCAAATGCGAATTTTTTGCCTCGTTAGTGATTGCCACTTCTAATTTGACCCGAAATTTGACCGCGAATATCTTGAGTATACCAACTCAGATTTTCGTGCACGCCATTGGAATCAGAATGATGAGCACTATGATCTGGTCTTGGTTTGAGTGAAGTCCAAAAACTTTTATTTTTGAGCTATTTTGAGGCCACTACTAAATCCTAAGCATGTCTTGAGCCACTTGGATCATCTAGTCATTAGTGGAATGTTATAATTATGATTGTACCAATTTCAATGGAGCTTGGACTCCTCTTGGGATAATTTTATTCCCCTAAAAATAGGTTCCATCTTCATGAAATTTAAACTTAAAATCTAGTAAAGACTAAAAAAACGTTTAAGCAAACTAATTTACACCTCGAACTAATTTATTTATTATAAAAATTTGCAAGTCACATGATAAATCTGAAAAAATGAAAAAACAAAATAAAATTTTAATTTTAATTTTTTTTCTCACCATAAGGTTTAGTGCTCAATGTTAAAGTTATGATTAAAACAACTTAGTCCCATTCTTAAAAATATATTTCTTAACAACAAAATTTATAAAGAAAATTCATACCAACTGTACCTAATTGATAATTTTTCCCTTTTTAAAGCAAGAGTAACATAACCTAGCTCCTTATCTACGAAAATCAGTGAAACATGTCTTGTCAAAATGTATTGTCTATGAATCCCTTGTCATCATTTATGAACTCTCATGGTCATGGTGGCTTGAAATTGAGAGCTGATGGAAAACGGAAACAGTTGGCTGAATGGCCGTCCTCGGACTATAATTGGTTCTGCATATGAATCATCAATGATAAGGAATCTAACATGATATCACATTATATATATATATATATACTATATCTATATATATATATATATATATATATATATTATATATATATATATATTATATATATATATATATATAGAGAGAGAGAGAGAGAGAGAGAGAGAGAGAGAGAGAGAGAGAGATATATAAGATTTTCATTGGTTGAATGAGGAGGTAATACGTTGTCTAAGGACAGACAAGACTCCCATGACAACAGGCATCTTTGTTGCTCACCAATCATTCCCTCTCATGTCCCATCTAGTTCATTTCTCCACTAAGTCAAATTAGGTTTGTTTAAAATTTTCAAATGCTGCAAAGTGTGAAAACAATAATTTTTCTCGGTGTAGGTTAAAAATGGAGTAAATTGATCTAGAAAATAGTTAGAAATAATTAATTCCTACTTGTCTATGGTTTTAATTCTCCATTTGAGGAGTTTGTTCCTACATAATAGGAATTAGCTAGAATATAGTTTCTCCTAGTTTAGTGTGTGGTTGAGAGAATCTCTCAACCACACTACTATACGTCTAAGATAGAATTCCTGTCTTGAGACTTTTGCTTGTATAAATATGTGTGTAATTTCCTTGATGAATAATAATAGAATATATTGTTGTGTTCTATTTTATCTTGGTATCAGAGCGTCAGAGCCCGTGAGGGCCTGGGCCCTTGGCCCCTCCTGGGCCAGGGAAATAAAAGAGGATATTTTTTTTATTTTTTTTTAGTTTGTCCATCGAGCAACGAATAGGGTTCTGGTGAGCTGGGAAGTGTTCTAGTGCACTGAGTTTGGAGAGGTCTATGGAGTTTCTCTATTCGCTCTTAGGCATTGAGCGTTGATATTTTCTGAGATCAGTGTTTTCAATTTTGTGTGAGCGACTACCTAATAGCTTGAGAGATGCCACAGTGTCTAACCTGAGCGCCGAGGTTGTTTCTGGCGAGGTATTATATATTGGCTGTGCTTAATCGATTGTTGTCTGGAGAGATGGTGGACGATGCCACTTAGAAGGGCTGACTCTTCGAATGATGGCTATGATTTGCTGTTAGCAGAGGTGTTGGAGCAATGGTAGTCGTGGTGCATGTGATATGCCACCATGCCATCATTTTGTCAGCAACCCCAAAACTACGCAAAGGTAGAAGATCCAATTTGGTGGACCGATCGTGGTGTGGCCAAGCGCCTAGAATTTTTTGCTAGCTGGTGAGTGAGAAGACGAGTTCCATTAAAGCCAAGGCAGTAGGCTGTGGAACTGTCATGTGATTTAGCTGTGTTGGAGACTCATGACTCAAATTCCCAATGGATGGATGGATGGATAGCTGTCACAGTAAGATGAACAGTGGAATGGTTGTATCATGCAGATCAAAGTTCAGCTTTCTGCTTCTTAAACATAGAATCTGAATGCGCGAGTAGAACATCAATGTAGCATAGCCCAAACCAATGTCCAAGTGTCAATTCTATTTGCAGTAAATGTTGTAAAAGAAGGGATCGGTTACAATAAATTAAAGCAATTTTGTTCAGATCATAGTTATCCAATAGCTCTTTGACGTTCATTCATCGCAAATGTGTCTGTCTCACCCAAATTTTTAGCTATTGTCACCCCTAAAACATCGTCTGTTGGAAGGCAACATAATCTGGTGCGGTGAGACAGGCATAAGGTTCTGGCTTTGAAGGAGATAGGTGTTCCGGATGCCGTGGGATTCAATCTGGTGGCCTCCCTTCCTCTTGTTATGGGGGCGATATGCAGAGACAGCCTATGAAGATAATACTTTCGACTTTGAGTTCTCTGGTGCTTTTTCTGCAAATTTTGCTTCAGAGATCGAACGGACGCTGAAACCGGGCGGCGTGGCTATAATTCATTTCGAATCTTCTGGTGCGGTGAGCCACTGTTATTTGACCTGGTGCAGTCTAAGAGATCAGATCGTGGTTGAAGCATGGCTGTTATGGTTTGTTGATGTAAGCTTCCTATGTGGTTGGTCAAGGAGCCTCTATGTGTGGTGAAGGAGATCTGAGTGTTGCATGCTTTGTTCACTGCGTGGAGGAGAAGCGTGAACTGTGCATCCAAATTATGCAGATCTGTGGAGATCTGAGTGCTTGGTGGAGATCTGCATGCTTGAGGTAATCTAGTGATCGATCTACATGCCTGTTGGATTGGTTTGTGGCTGTTGTGGAAGCTTTCGTTGCTGCAGACCTGTAGATTGAAGTGTGCTTCGGTGAAGATTGCATCTGTGTGGCAAGCTTTCAATCCGTGCTAGTATAGGATCGGGCGAGGGAAAGAGAGCCATTGGATTGTTCCAGAGCCTATTCAGGGGAAGGCGTATCAGGTGTTGTTGAAGGCCCAGGAAGTGGCGATTAATGCAAGCACTGCTTATAAGGCCGCGGTGGAAGCTGTTCAGAGAGATGGACCAGAGCTTCTTCCACATTTGACAAAATTTACAGGAATAGGGATCGAAGAGATCCGGGAATCCGGATTGACCTTGAATGCGATGGAGGATTGGACCATGGAGTCCTGAATTACTATTTTGAAGGGAAAATTGTGTTCTCTTCGTATGGCTGTGTGCCTATGTCTGGATCATCAGTGTTTGAATGCACTGCATTGAGTCCAGGTGGAAGGTCTTCAATCCATTTCTTTGTCAGTAGACCCTTCACAGGTATCGTTGGTGAAAAATAGCTGCTATTATGCTTGGGAAATAATCATCTTTGGGCGGAGATAGAGAAATTAAATTTGAAGAGTTTATGTTGTATTTTATTGGAATCATGTTTAAATATTATTGAGCCTTATTGAGCCTAGCTAACTCAATGTAGGCAAATTATTTTGTTAGAATTTGCAACTCTAACGAATGATAGGTTAAGCATGGAGTTCCAAGAAGTTATTTGAACAAACAAGGATGCCCAAGATGTGAACAATGAACAGATGAGGTAAAGCAGCAACAACAACGTTTATGGTGGACAACAAAATAGATGTTTGTTTGAGTTAGTGTGGTTTTTGGAATAGACTCCCTAGCATGTTATAAGCAAGTCCAGTTGTTGTAATAGTCATTGTATGTACCCAGAAACTCCAAAATGTGGAATGAAATGTAAAATTTTTAAAGGCATCTGAAAGTTCATGGTGATCTTAAAACCATTTTGTAATGGTTTATGGTCAGCCTGAAACCATCTTTTTTCACTGTAAAGTGAGGGTTGGTGGTGAGCCAGAAACCATCTATAGAGTCTTTGTGGCTGAAGTACTTTTGTGACCAACTTGCCTTTGTGGCAGAATCGCCTTTGTGGCTTGAGGAGCCTTTGTGGCCGCGTGTACACGAGAGCTTAGTGCTCAATTGAGCAGGTGGACTACAGAACACCTGGCTCAAACTCAGATGATTTTAATTTTATGAGTAGAAGGGGATTGGCATGCTTTTCACACTGACAGTCGCGCCAGGATGCACAACTGGCGTGTCTGTTAGGCCATTAATCACGTTGGTGCGAATTTTGCGGAATTTTACGGAAAAATCGTGCCAAGAGTTTCCTATTTCATATGGGCGCGGGTTTTTCGCTCAAGATCGCGTCAATTCACCTTCAAGGGGATCCGCAGGAATCCTCATCTTCGTTTGACGATTTGTGGGAGGAGGCAGATCGGAGAAGTTGTGGATCTGTCCGAGGGAGGCAAATTGTGTTTTTGAGGTTCTGTACATGCAATTCGCTTGATGGTGGTGGATTTGACTATCATGACAAGTAGTCATTGGGGGGGAGTTAGAAATAATTAATTCCTACTTATCTATGGTTGTAATTCTCCATTTGAGGAGTTTTTTCTACATAATAGGAATTAGCTAGAATATAGTTTCTCCTAGTTTAGTGTGTGGTTGAGAGAATCTCTCAACCACACTACTGTATGTGTAAGATAGAATTCCTATCTTGAGACTTTTGCTTGTATAAATATGTGTGTAATTTCCTTGATGAATAATAATAGAATATATTGTTGTCAAGTATAGTTATCAAGCTTTAAGATTTTAGGTGTCTTTGGGGTTTTTGATATTGCTGAATCCATTTCCACCATAAAAACAAGATTTAAACACTCTTACCAATAATTGTTTTAATAAGAAACAAATCACCAACAAACTCCACTCCACTGCTGAGCACCAAGATACAAATCATTCTTCATGATCCATAGATTCCACACCATCCTCTGTTTACATTCCCTATGTCGAAGTCCTTTAGGTTGTAGAGTTGGTTTAGGTTCAGTGGTTGCATTCAACACCTCACTCATAAATTCCAAAAAAAATGTTTAATCCCTTTCTTTTTTTACATTAAACAAATTATTAACCGTCTCCTCATCACCAAGGTTTGTCTCGTCATGATAATTATTATTTACTTGTAACTTCAATAATTTTAGGAAGTGACTAAACTACTTCATTGTCCTAGTTACTCGTCTCTCTGGCACATCACATCATGCAACCTTATTCAGATTATATATTTTCGTGTCGATGAGGCTGAGTTCAAATGGTACCCCAATGCCAAAATAACCATTAGATTGCACTTGAGCTTCCAGCATGTGACTAGCAGGATATATTATCAAAGGGGCTACTGGAATGCAATCTCTTTATTCATTCAGTCTAAATTAGAGGTAGACTTTAAATAGCACGGTTTAAAGGAATCAAGGCAATGACGAATAGTGAAATTTTAGACCATTTGTTTTGAACATGCGAACCAGCACTGTTAAATTCCATGTGTATAACCAACATTACACTATACTTTTTGGCGGCGCCCACTCAACTAATGGCCCCAAAAATCGAAGTGATATATTTTCTCACTAACATTTTCCATTTGACACTAAAGGACAAATTTTCCAGAATGCGCAAAAATCAATTATACAAAGATATTAGTAGTAACATCAATGGGAAGACCAAATGAAGGATTTTTCTTGGTAAATGGAGACTTGAGAGAGAAGTGTTGACCTTCATGAATAAGTATTATGAATTTTGAAAGAAACAAAACTTAACCTCTTTTTTGGGAAGGAAAGGCCATGTGGGCCCTCCTCGTGATTTTGTTGAATAGACTATTCAAACTATTTGCAGTAAGAGGATATTGATTCACAAAATCTTCCAACGTAGTTCAAAAAACAATAATGATCACACCCATTTCTGACATTGCATGTACCAATCCGCAACATCTACCACAGGTCTCATGCCACAATATACACAGTTCTACGTTTGACAGACTTCACAAAATCGACTAGCTTTGCAACTCGTTCTTTAAAGCACATTACTGCAAGTCTCCACAAGTCTTCACACAAACAATTACTATTTGCGCTCTACGTTCAACAATTAATCGATAACATTTGCAGCATAAAATTCACAATCAAACAATGCTACATACTTCTACAAAAATAAGGTAGCAATCAACCTTGCTCTGATACGAAAATTATAACATATGACACAAACTCAAACCACGGTTGCAAAAGACAACAAAAACTCAAATTCTCACAACATAAACTTTATTCATGAACAATAATTTGAAACCTTGTTGCTTGCCTCAATGGTTGAGTTACATTCCCTTTTATAATTGGATAAGGAAGACTCTAGAATTCAAGAGTGAATTCATGTTGAAGTTGAGAGGAAGTTTCTCCATTGTAAAAAAAATTGACTAAAGATATTTTGGAGATTTTTCTAGAGAAACGATTTTTTGTCTTTTCCATAAATCCAAGATTTTCTAAAAATCTAAAAAATCTAGAATTTTTTAAATACTTATGATTTTTGTCTTTTCCATAAATCCAAGATTTTCTAAAAATCTAGAAAATCTAGAATTTTTTAAATACTTTTGATTTATAGAAAATTAAATACAAATTTTTAACTGGATACTCCTGCATCACCTACTTTATTTCATTTGTGAATTGAAGAGCTTTTGTATGTGAGTGATAAAGAAAAAAAATTGGAAAAAAATTAAAAAAAATAATTAAATTAGTGAATATTTAGGCATGAAAAAAGAAATTCCCAATAATAATGGTCACTTCGAAAAAATAAAATCCCAAAAAATATTAATTTAAAATAGGGAAAATAATCTTAAAATTTAAACATTAAAAAATCTTATAAAGAATAATCACTTTTCTAAATCCATATTCATATATATATAGTTTAAAAGTTGGATAAATAATTATCTAAAGAAAATTAATTAAAAAAAAAAAATAACCATAAAAATTTACCATGAAAAGATTAGAAAATTTCTAATGGCCACTTTTCCATGTCCATAGTTCTATGAATTTTATTATTAATGAATAGTTTTTTATGAATTTAAAATATTCATTTAATATTGATATACCACTAGTTCTTTGACCTAATCATTATTTATTTAAGTTAAGATTTCATTGCTCAATAAGATAGAGTATGAATTAGCAATTGCACCAAATGTTGCAATGGAAATGTCGTAAGGCAGTAGCATAGAAAAGAGTAGCATTAATAGTGAAAGTGACAACTACAACATTTGGAGAAAAAATCATGGATGTGGTTAATGCTCAAAACCAATTCAACAATTTGAAACATTTTTAAAGGATACAAAAGAGTAGGAAAGAGTACCATTAACACTGAAAGTGGCAACTGCAACATCTAGAGAAAAAATCATAGATGTGGTTAATACTCAAAACAAATTCAACAATTTGAAACATTGTGAAAGCATACAAACCATTAAGAGCTTTGTTTCTCTGTTGTATAAGTCAAATAAAAAACAAAAGGGAAAAATACAAAAAACCAGTAAATTGAAACTTTAATGCATACTGGCCAACAGTGTCTGCACCATGTCATCCTATAGTTGGAATCCTACACCATGTCATCCTACAATTGGAATCTCATTGTTTTGCAAGATTTCGTTTTCCATCCTCAATTGAGAGGAGAGGTAGCATTAGCAAATTCAATTCCTTCTAAGCCAAATTATTACATATGGTAGGTTTTGAAAATAAAAGACAAAATCAGTTGTCCTAAATAAAATCAGAAAATTCTGAAATGACTTTCAATAATTCAAATTCCATTGACATGATGAGACACCACTATTCCCAAAAACAAAAACATAGATTTTTTCTAATGTAACGATCTAGTTTGAGCATATAGGATCAAATTTGATGAGATCTGGAATTTCATGGAATGCATCTTAAAACCCCACACAAATGGAACTTCTATAGTACATGAATAAGGGATATCAAAGCTCAATTTCACAAAAAAATTTCAAAATAAGATGAAAATACAAATAATAGACTTACAATCAAAGTCATGGAAGCAATTTTAATATGTTAACGCGAAAATTATAAAATTGAGAAAAGTCATTCCAAAACAATTTAATGAAAATGATCTTCAGTTTCATATCAGTTGTTGAATGCAAATACGAATTTGTACAAGGACCATATGATAGGTAGACCCTTGTTGATCAACATCCTTGAGTTTAAAAGATTCAAGTTTCTAGTAGCTCTCTTGAAATCCAAGACAATGTGCATAATTCATATCAACATATTTAGTGAATTTGAAGACTCTGGATACTTTTGAAGTGTTATGATTTCAAATAACATTTCTTTATCCAAGGTTTTGAGAAAGGTCTAGTGAGTTTTGTTATTTGATTATTTCTATGCTTTGGATTTGAATGGATTATATTAGTCACATCATAATCCATCACTATTCATATAAAAATATGTGGCATCTTTTATACTTTTGAAGGGTTATGTTTTCAAAGAGCATTTCTTTATCTGAGTTGTTGATAAAGGTCTTGTGAGCTCTATTATTTGATTATTTCTATGCTTTGGATTTGAATGGATCATATTAGTCACATCATAATCCATCACTATTCACTACTCCTGTAAAAACATGTGGCATTTTTTAACCAAAAGGTAATACCACTTATAAAATAAGTACCTATATAAAAATAGTTAACCTATTGTGCCTTTCCTTTTTGATAATTAAAGAGGCCCCTCTCGCAAAATTCAATCACCATCTGTTCTCCTATTCCAATATCAAAGCATCTTGTGGGAAAGCATTTGGGAAACATATTTAGGTTAGTGCCTCCCCCCTTTGCACCATGGATTGCAACAATATTGATGTCTATCGACATATGGATGTGCTAGCTAATTAAGATATGTAAACCGTGATACATGGTTATTACGTTTATAGGAATGTATATATGAGACATGAATATTTTGGAATAGGGGTTTCAAAATTTTGATTTAATTACTAATCATCATATTTTTTTTTTTGCTAATGCAGGAATCAGACCATCAATTCATTAGTAAAGTACAATATCTACAACTATCCACAAGGAGTTGTGGACTAAGGAAGAGACCCCCAACCCTGAAAGTGAACGATCTCGAGGCCAAATTCCCAACCTTGAAAACCCTACATCTAAGTTTTTATAAAAGTCAAAATGAAGAAGAAGCCTACATCGAAGCCAAAACAGCAAGCCTCTCGCCTGAGACCAAAATCTCCCGCCAAGAAGAGGAGCACTAACACTTCCTGCTAACACCCAAACATGTCACCATAAACATCACTGTTGTTGAAAAGCCCGCCGCCAATCCAGCCAATTTGCATGATCAATCACAGTCGTCGATCCGCCTTTCCTGATCCGACGACGGAGGTTCATATCGCGACAGCCAACCTGCTGAACTTTAGCATGCGATGAGGGTGGTATTTTGGCTGACCCCACCACCATGTGTAGCCTGCTATATGGGATTGCTCCCAAAATGGAAATACCACTAACCGCTAGCGAGGCTCGCGATCTCCGCAAAACAGCCCTGAACCGGTATAACGATCATGGGAAGATAACCCATGGTAATATGGCCGCCAATTGCTTTTGTGGACCCACCAACTTGCTCGATCCAAGTGAGCCATAGATCCTCTTCGCGAAATCCTACAATTGAGGATCATATCGCCCCAATCAACAATGTCGAACATTAGCATGCGATCAGAGCAGTATTTCCTCTGGCCCCTCTACCACGTGGTGTTCTCTGAATGGGATCGCTGCAAAAAAGTGAAAACTACTTCCCGCTCACGAGGCTTGCGATCATCCCAAAACTGCTCTAGCCATGGTGTTCCAATCAAAGGCGAAAGAATTAGGGTATTGGGTACGGCACGGGATTCCTACATCCAATCACTCGCTATATCTGCTTTAACTATGCCATTGTGAGAAGAGGCATCCGCCAACCTGCCTGAAACCTAGAGAAATAAAACTCCCACTTTACAACCACTAATAACCCGATTGAGTGTGTTGCACCGAACAGAAAAGGTCTTCCGAAGCACAACACTCGTTGGATAATCTATCATGTACACTCCGCTGATCATAACTCTTCTTAGTCATCTATGCTCTCCCCCATGGCCCTGTTTTGAAACACCAACCAATCTTCCTTAGTGTGATCATTGCACTTCACTTTTAGTCTATGTTGAGGAAGATCTTGCCATTTCATTGCAAACCTATTTTCTGTGCAGTTCACTCCTTGATTGGCCAAAAGATCCGCCAATTTATTGGCCGATCTGCTCACATGTTTAAAACTAACTATGTGGAGGCTCAGAAGGTGGCTATGGATCCATTTAAAGATCTAAATTAGCCTCCAATTCCTTGAGGCCTTTAACTCGGAAACTGCTTCCACAATCACAGTGTGTCGATTATCCTAAATCATGAATTCTAAACATTGCTTCATAGCCATAACTTCTACCATGTTATTGGTGGCTCTCCCTAGGTGACCATGGAAAATGAACAGAATCTCTTCTCTTTCATCTCTTAAAACCCCACCATGACCTGCATTACCTGGGTTCCCCTTTGAGGCACCATCAATATTGAATTTTAAAAAACGCTTAGGGGGTGGGTGCCAAAAATCAAGCTCAAAGTCTCTAATGAGAATCTTCCTTTCTAAACCCTGAGGAACGAGACCCTGCAACCCTAGCTGACATAGAATCCTTAAATCTAGAGCCGAAGGTGGATTCTTAGGGAGATTTCGGACTATAGTACCCACTGTCTCCTGAATTTTTTTTAAGATCTGATCCAAAAGGTGAAGGGCTGGTTTTTTTAAGTCCTTGAAGGTTCTATTATTCCTTTCTTTCCAAATATTCCAAATAATGAAGCTTGGTGTAAGGGCCCAAGCTGAGTCGAGGACTTCATTATTCGAAAATTACTTCTCCACTTGTTAAGGGTATTGATGATACTTTCTTTGTCTCTATCTAACTGTTGGAAAATGGTGGCAAAAGAATCCCATAATCTAAAGGTAAAGGTGCAGTTGTTGAGGAGGTGCTCCATTGTTTCTTCTTGAGATTCACAAATCTCGCATCTAGAAAGCCCCATAACTCCCCTCTTTCAGATGTTTTCCCAAGTCAAAATCTTCCTATGTTGAACCAGCCACATGAAAAGCTTAATTTTCATCCAACCTTGATGTCTCCAAAGTATTTGCCACGCTGTGTCCTGAGCCTGGGAGGCCAAGCCAAGGAGAATAAGTTTAGCTTCTTTAAGATTAAAGGTTCCCTCGTTGTTGTTGCCCCATCTCAACTGGTCATTCCCTTCTGACACTAAAATTTTTCTTCGATCTAGCTCTTGCATTAGCTTCTCAGCTCTACCTTTTAAGGGGTTGTCATCCCTAAAATCAAATTTCCTCCAATTTCTCCATTTCCCTATACTGTTGGTTTGGTCCCAGAAATCCTTAACCTTGTATACTCCTTTAGAGTCTGTCTCTTCCTTAAGATCCTTCAAATCCTCACTTAATAGAATTTGTTCTTGTTGAGATAATATTGTAAACCAGATTGCATAAGGCTATTGGTCTAAACTTGTCACGAGTTTGGGTTGCCTCATGTTTAGGAATCAAGGCAATGAAGGAGGTGTTTAGAGCTTTCAAAATAGTTTTGTTCAACCTAGAATCTTCTACAACATGCAAAATATCCTATTTTACAATATTCTAGCAAGCCTTGAAGAAATCTACATTGAACCCATTTGGGCCAGGTGCTTTACCATTTTGCATTTCTTTGAGCACTTCACAAACCTCTTTTTCAAAAACTAGCTTGTTAAGGTTGAAATTGTCTTCTCTATACACCAGCCTAGGAATATGTTTGGTGAAGTCCCTGATGGAGTTTTCTCTATCATGACAGGTTTCCTCGGCTATATCTCGAAAGTGCTTAACAAGAACTACTTCTATCTCTACATGAGAGTTGTGTTGATTACCTCTCTCTTCCTTGATCAATGAAATTCTATTGTGCGCTCTGTTAGCCATAGTGGATCTATGGAAAAATCTGGTATTGCATTCTCCTTCTTTGAGCCATTGAACCCTAGATTTTTACCTCCAAAATATGTCCTCATGTTTGCGTAAATTCTCCCAGTCTTGATTATATTTAGCAGTCTGATCATTTCTGGCTACATCAAAACCATCTATGATAAGGGAAAGGTTGAGTTCCTGCATTTTGCCCTCCACAACTTTTTTAGCCTAAAAAATGTTGCCATATTCATTCTTATTCCAATCTTTGAGCTGAAGCTTGATATGTTTTAGTCTTTTTTGAAGAAGGAACATTCTTGTGCCCTAAATGTTCAAATCCTCTAACCACCACCTGGCTATGTTGTTGTTGAAATCTGGATGGGAATGCCAAATGTTTTCAAATCGAAAAGGTATGTTCCGAGGAGTACCAATACTCTGCACCTCCAGATGAACCGACTAGTGGTCAGAGCCTCCAAAGGGGAGAATTCTTGCTGATATTTCCTTGTCATTGAGCATAAGGTCTTCTGAAATCACGAATCTATCTAGTTTTGAAGCCACCTGAGACTCTCCTCCTCTTTTGTTGTTCCAGGTAAATATGCCATTACTCGTTACTATATCCACTAACCTCATAGTATCAATAAAAGTCTGAAACCTCAGAGAGTCTTTGTTTAAAACTATGGTTCCACCCTTTTTCTCCGAAAGTGATTTGATCATGTTGAAATCACCTCCCAAAATCCAAGGAATTCCTGAATGTCTATCTCTGAGGCTCTCAAAAGAATCTAGAAATTTGAGTTTACCCGCTAGTCTTTGGGGGCCGTAAACATTTGTAACCAGGTAGGTTTCCTTATCTCCTACATGTTGTATGACCACTGATAAATATTCATTGGATGCCTTAGCATCTAAAATGTCTATTTTTTTGGATTCCAAAGGGTGAGTATACCTCCTGTTATATTCTCTACTTTGACTTCCAGAAACTCATAACTTTTGAGCCGTTTATTGTGAATCTCTTTTATTTTTTGAATGGAACATTTAGTTTCCTGTATGAAGATTACATCTGGTGATGTTTGTTTCATTCTATTACTAATAAGTCTATGTTTTCTTTTACTACCAAGTCCTCTAATATTCCAAGAAGTAAACTTCATTATTAAAGATTGGTAAAAGAGTAGCTAGTTAGGTCTTTCATCTTACCTGAGTCTATCATTAGCTTTTCACATTCCATCAGTAGCTCCTTCTGCCTTTTCCTACTTCTTTTCTGATCCAGGTGGATATTGGTGGCCACCTACCAAGTCCATCTGGACCCCCATCATTGTTTCTCTCAGCATTTTTAGTTTCCTTAATTGTAGCACAACTTACTATTTTTCGCAGTTTTTCGGGTCCTGAACTTCCGGAGCCATTTTGAGGCCCTAAACGACGTTTTTTGGGAAATCTGGGGGCAACATGGGTCCATGAACCAATGTTGCCCTTCCCAAAGTGGTATTTCTTGGATAGATCTTTCTAACGAGCTATCGTACGCGTCAAACGGAGATCATATGCCAAAGTTATGACCCCAGGAAATTGATGTACCAATTTACCCAAACGAGGCCCACAATTTGGCGTTTCATCTTCTAGGGTTAGGTTTTGGGATGTGAAGGGTTTTTCATTGTTTCTCAACAATAAATAGGCCTCTGAGCCTCATT
>APFE030052365.1:0-12323 GCA_000404065.3 Pinus taeda | reverse complement strand
AACTGTTTCTCTCCAGATAACTGAGTATTCTCTCATAAATAACTCATGCATGTCAGTTCAGACAAAGACCCAGATGATATTAGAGGAGGGATAGTGTACTATCAGTTGGATGGATTTTTCATATAAAGGAAACTCATCCATGGAGAAGGATTTATCTCCTTTAGGATTGCGTAGTTAGATTAGAGGTTAGTGAGTGTGTGAAGAGGCCAATTCACACAGGTGGCAACACTGGAACCCAAGGAAAATTGCGCAAGGGAATAAGAGGCTTGGAGGGTAGAAGAGAAGGTTGTGAGGGCCTTTGACTGTCTATGAGAAGTATTGTTTGATTGCAGAGAGAGCAAGATAACTTGAGAGCTAATTCTTTTTGTAACTTGAAAAAGATTTCCACTTGTATGATAATACAGAGTTGGGGTTTTAGGCTAAGGCTTTCCCCATGATATTTCTTCTGTGTTATGTGTGATTGATTTCTCTTTCTCAGTTATATGTGTTCTCTTGATCTTGCTCAATTCAATTAAGCTTCCACAAAGTGTTGTAGAAGTAGATCTTGTATTGTGTTTTAGTTTATTACATAATATGTTGATCTATAGTGGGAATTTCTACAATTTCCACTACAAAAGGCCTACCTGTGGTGCTTTTATCCCACTTAGAGGCAAGAGAACCATAAAATGTTCCTATATATTGGTTTTTGGTTTTGAAAAACATTTGAGCCTAACATATTTTTCTTCAATGCCCCTATAGCCAATCAAATAAACATCTCAAGATTAATGGGTATATACATATTATCCCTTATGTATGAATCCACTAGATCCTTTCTTGTAAGAAAGCCTCTCAAAATAAAGTTTGGGAAAATATCAAGCAAGGTATAGAGAAAAAATCATCTTGTTAGACATTTACAACACTCAACCTTACTATTTGACTTACCTTTCTTAAATTAGTTCTACAATCCATCCCTATGTACCTATTCTTAGCCCTTGTAGCCCCTAAATCCATTCTAGAAAAATAAGAAACATACAAAGATCCTTCGTTTAGGGGGTTGTGGGGGGGAGCTAAACAACAAAAAAATGGGCCCTTGTAACTTGGGACAGACGTTGCTATCCGAAGAACCTAAGGGGCATGGGATTGAGAGACTGTCAAACTTAACTTGATTGCAAGTTTCTTGGATTTTTTTACATGGCTAACTGGACCCCTCTATTTTCTTTATCAGTTTTTCTTACATCATGTCTCACTGACGCACACAAAAAACACTTTTGTAAAGTAATTAAGAATTTTCTCATCATATGGAATGGATACATGGAGCATTCAATAACCATCATCTTGTTAATGACTATCAACATAAGCATTCATGAGTAGCCTGATGCTATAGTCCTATGCTGACCATCATATAGATATCCACAAAGCATCCCATCATAAATCATCTTTAGAGAAACAATCCCTCATTTGAAATTTCAAAGTGTCACTTATTTGAAATTTGAAAGTCATTTATAATGCCTTCCATGAAGAATATATGACAAATTTAATGTTATGAAATTCCATGGACATGATCATAATCTAGATTTATGCTAGTCTGGAACTAGTGGCTCTTCATTGATCTAAGTGTAGAGTGTCTTATGTCAAGGATCAATGAAGATAAAACAATCAATGATTTTAGAGAACTAGGGAAAAGATTGGTAGAAGAGATTTCATTCTTTTTAAATATTAAATTCAATTTAGCTTCTAAAAGAAGTGTTGCTTACGGTATTTTTAGGCTTAGTTTTGTTGGGCATTCAATTGAGGACATCATCATTATATTTTCCTTAATAAATGCCACAATGAAGCCCTATATGAAAAACTTATACACTTATATGTCCATTTCGAGGCCTCATCTAGGATATTTATATAGTTCAAGTGCTTTGTTCATCTTTGGTTTATTGTGCTTTTAAAAGAACTCAAACGATATCCTTGTATGCACCAACTAATATTTAATGACAAGACATATATTCAAAGTTATATTTTTAAGTTGAGTTAGGAGAAACATTTTGAGTATTTTCATAATATAATTTTATTTTCCTCTCCTTAGGATCACTATGCCCATTATCATTATGTACAAACTAAGTTATGTCATACAACAACACAACATTACAAGAAAATACTATCTTATGGATCCATGCTAAAATATTTGTTGAATCATATTGTCTCAACTACTACAACCATGGCAGTTGTATATTCCATGTATGCACCATCTGGTTTGCCGAGTTTTTCTTTTAATAAGTAATTTTGGTAATTAACCTTGCATCCATCTATGTAAACAGAGACGGAGAGGTGGGCCTGAGCAGTGATTTAAGAAGTTTTTGATAATCTGCAATCAAGATAAGGGTTTCTATAAAAGACCCTAAAATCCCTAGTTAATCACTAGGATCGAAAACTTGGTGGTTGTGGCTTAAAAACCAAAAATCTTTAGGGAAAAAAGTATGGAAGGAAAAATGAATGCCAAGAATAGATGATAGTATTCTAATTTTGATGGGGGTGCAATTAAAGGGATCTCATCTTTGGAATTCAGATTAGAGGAATAAACAATTAATTCAATCTCATAGTTTTTTGGGAAATCAGGGATGGAAATTTAGCTCTCTTTTGGGAGGATTCCTAGTAGCAATGGCCTAATTGAAAAAAGGAGAGTTGAATGAGTTGAAACCTTGTTTGATATCACAAGATGGAGTAGTGGTCAAACAATTTTTGGCACAACCTCAATCTCAACAACAATGGAGGTTGTAATATATCCTAGTTAAATTTCCATGCAAATAAAATAAGACCAAGGTCATGGGACACATATTCCAAGATGAATGGAGGGGAAAGCATCACATTGGGGGTCACTTTTGGTTTAATTATGGCTATGGAAATTTGAAAAGGCAAAGAGGCATTAATTGGTAATTAATTATGGAAATAAAGGAAAATAGGAGAAAAGGGAGGTGAAGAGACACATATTTGCATGAAAGGGAAATTAGAAGGAAAATTAAGGAAAATGAAAAAAATAGACACATCAATGATAAAAAGGAACCTAAGAATTAGTTGATAGCTTTTTCCCATCTTTGGAGTAGGTGTAGCAAAGGAAAGAGGACAAGAAAGCAAAGGAAGGAAAAGGGAAAGCAAGGAAGGCAAGGAAAACAAGGAGACAGTTGGAACAACGACTTCAATAGGAAGATTTTGTAGGTAACAGGTTGAATGTGTGATTGCCTAGTTGAGGTTTGAATGCATGGTATATGAATTTGTTCATTTGGTACATTTGCGATCATTGGCATGGGTTTTGTCGAGTTTTCCAACAGTTTCATCCTTGCCTTTCCATTTCCTAGATAGTCATTGTGTGATGGGATTCATTTATTGGTTGAGATTTAGATTAATAGAAGGTTTTGTAACTAAGTGAGGTGGTCTCAGGAAAAATCCCAAGGGTTGGGGGTGGATATGGTTTTCTCCAAGAAGCACTTGATAGGTGGGTGGAGACAGGAAAATTCCTCAAGGTATCGTGAAGGAATTATGAGGCATCCAAGCGTGTTTTGGTGTTGTGATTCCTTGACTAGTTTTGGCAAGATCATGGTAGTTTGAGGGTGGAAGTGGTTTAACCTCTAGATTCCCTTGGTTTTTTATGTCTTGGTTTATCCCATGAGATCCCACATTTATGTTCGGAAAATGGCACGGGGGTGATTGGATGAAAGAAATATTTGGTTCAACTCAATCTATGGTTAGGTGGCATGTGGAAGTCCCTAACTTTGTTGGCTTTTGCATAAGTTAATAAGAGAATTTTTTTATTATTGTAATTTATGAGAATTTATACTTATTATTATGTGCATTTGATGGTTGTTCTGCCATGGTTAATATTCTGATTATATGTTGGTTATAAGAATGGTTCTATAATATGTTCTAGTTATGGCTTGTGTTCATGCTTTGATAAGTTAATGAATGGTTGATGAATGCATGGGCTAACAAGTGTTGCTACTACTTGAGAGGGAATTAGACCTTATTGGTGATTCATAGCTAAAGAACATATATTTACACTCAGATATGCATTCATGACCTGTAGCTTACATGTTTACCATGTGTTTACGAAATGCCTAGTATGTTCTGGTTTGTCTAGGTCAATTTTCTGACTCAATTTTATATTTTTATCCTTGTCAATATGCCATTTATCATACTAAGAAGTTATAGGTAGTCTCGGATAGTGGTCCAGAGGCCGGTCTAGAAAGGTGGCTCATATCTTGGGACTACACCCTCTAAACTAGGCAAGTTAGGTCATAACCGCATGGAGATAGTGTTGTGCATGTGGTTGAAGGTCTATAACCACACCTAGGCCTTGTTAAGCATCTGGTTGGGGGTTAAGTTGTGAGAAAAGAAGCCCTAATTCAGGTTTTGGTCACCTAGGGTGGTCCTTTAGCCCCCTGATTGTCTTGTAGCCTTGAGGGATGTCAGTATATGTTCAGTTTGTTGGCCCTACTTCCATAATTGGATCTTCGAGGTCAAGTGATGTCATAGTAACTCTTCGCCTCATGTTTACCCTGGAATGCTAGTGAAATTGGGTAAATGTGGGAGGGAGGCATTACAAAGGTAGTGGGAGAAGTGCACACAATGCCTAGTGAAAATAAGATTATAAACGCAGGAAGTCATCACAATATAACTAGAAAATAAAAGAATTAAAATCCCATCTGGGAAATATATCCTCTAATAGGGGTATTTTTCTAAAGGATCTTTCATCTTAAAGGAGGATTATAGATTACTAGCTTGTAGAAAAGGAAACCTCAACAAAAGTAAATGGAAAAATCTATGGGACTCCAAATTCTGTCTCAAAGTGACCCTCTTCCTTTGGCTTCTCATGCAAAAAAAAAATTGAACTTGGTAAATCTACAAAAAAAGTTTTTCAATGTATAGCTAGACGTAGCCTCTATTGGAAAAGAATAGAAACAACTGAGCATGTACTTAACAATTATAGTTTTCCATTAGAAATATGTGATGGATTGGACATAATTGTCAAACTATCAAACTGGAATAGAAGCAATATTCATACAACACTGGAAGAATGGAGCTCTAGACCATTTACAAGTGATATAGTGGATAGAGCATGGAATATTTTTCTATAATTTATAATGTGGAAACCACCTCCTGCTAACTTATTAAAGTTAAACTTTGACGCGGCCTCTATGGGTAATCCTGACCTTGCTAGCTTTGGAGGGGTATTTAGAGATCATAATGGATAAATTATTCACATTTATGTGGGAAATATAGGTACTAACACTAATAATGTGGTAGAACTCTCATCCCTGGAGCAAGGCCCAATAATAGTCAAACTTCTTAATTATCAAAAATTGTAATTAAAGGGGATTCTAAAAATATTGTCCTAATGATTAAAAGAAAAAAACAAAATGGATCCAATTCCCCCAAGGTCTCTAATAATTAGAGACTAATGGAAAGCTTAATGAGAATCAAAGTCCTCTTAAAATTAATAGTAGCCCCTATAATACTATCACATCTACAAATAACTATAAATAAGTTGGAAGAAAAACAAGCCAACAAAGGTTTTCACTATAAAGAAGATATGCTGGAAAAAAATTGTCTTCATCCTCTTCTTGATGCACTAAGAACCATATGCAAAGAAATTGTAGAAATAGAAGAAGATCCCCAATGTGGGTGCACATCTAATGGGGTGACCTCCTTGCATTGACATGATGGCCATCTATTTAATATGGGTGGTAGTCCTCCCATCAAATTTCACTATGCATGACCTAGTGTATAACTACACCTACGTGGTAATTTGGTTAGTTCGTGGGAAGGAATTGTAATGATAACCTTCATTCCATGGGAGTCTGGTGAAGGATAATTTGTTTTAAATTCTGAAAGTAGGAGCACTCAAGCAATTATTATGGTGACTAATGGGGAGGAAATAACATATCATGACACAGGATGGAGTGATGGAGATAACGAAGGGAAGGTTGAATCTCTCGTTGCAGTTTATTGTGTTCCATGCCACTATTTCTCATGGGAACTCCTAGCATTTTACAATCATGCTATTTTTCAAGTATTATATTTTTGGAAGGAAGGAAATTCAATGTCAATCTTACAATAGAATCGTTGTTTCATGTAGGATTTGTGATATTTTTCAGCTAGAATAGACTCACTCTAGGGTACACTAGCTCTAGTTCGTTGCAAAATTGATGATGGAGTCTCATGTTTACTATAATTGTAATTTTTCTATGTACAACCCTTTATTTGTAAACATGTTTCTACCAGTGTTCTACAAGAATTGTGGATTAATCATCTTCTAGATATTTATCCCCTCTCTAGGAATTCTAATTTTAGGAGGTGTGTTTTTTATAATTTGAATTTGAGATATTTTTCCCTTCATTTTATCCCCTACCTCCAATGTTTCTCTTTGTTAGGAGTGCCTTGCTCATTTTTAAGTTGGGTTATTCTTCTCTAGTCTCCTAGTCACCCTGCTTATCACCCCTCTTGGAGTTCCTACTATCTCTCTTTCACCTCCCCTCCCTATATAAACTCTATCTTTGATTTCACCCTCCTTCCCTAGGATCCTAGAAGCAATTCATCCCATCCTAGTGTCCCTAGATCAAGGCAAGATGTTGTCTCTCCTCTTCTCACCATGGAGCTTGTTACACAATATTTTGTCATGCCTCTTTCACTTCCCTGTGACATACACCGAATTTCCCAAAACATGACCATTATACAGTATACTCATCCATGTATATAACTCATATCCTTCCTAAGACTTTGATTGGAAAATGCCTTGAGCTTTCCCTGAGGAAATAACTCTTAAAAACCTAAAATGAGGATCATTTCTCTTACAAGGCTTAAGACCACGATGATCGCATGTTGCATTATACTTGACTCGCAATGGCATTTATTCATTTACTTGTATACCTGCGGTGATCCCAAAAAGGAAATTTTCCCAAAGAGGATGAGAAGCTTCCAAAGCGACAAGTTGGAGGTTGGTCGATGTAGATAAGGTCGAATTCTCCCAACTTGGCCTCTTGGTCTTATCCCTATGAGCTACCTTCTTGAGATGAGGGCCTAATCCTATCTTTAGAGAGGTCCTAAATCCCTCTCCCAACCTATATATTCATCCTCTCCCATTCCCAAATGGTTTGTCAGGTTAGAGGTTGGTTGGTCTATATCTATTTGCACCCTTATCCTAAGCTTGTGCCTAGAGGCTATTCATTAAACTTGGAGAAGGAGTGCTTGGATAGTTCTTGGCCTAGACCTGGATTACCACTCAAGGATAGCCTTTCAACCTCAAGGCTTTGGTTTTAAGCTTCCCTTTATTTCCTAATAATATACAATTGTTGTTTCATATTCCCAAAATATATATGTTCATGTATTATTTAACTTGACATTTCTTGATTAGTTAAGTAGGTTGTTATTGGATTTGCTATTGGTTTTGACATGCTTTGTTGTCTCTTGATCACTTGTTCAGGTACATAAACGCTGAGATAAGCAAGAACAAGCCCATGACACAAGTGGTTTGAGGCCCTCAACAAAGGAAATCAGAATAGCATTAGAACGTGGTAGGCCATCTCTTCTGTTCTACTTTTCAATCATAACCTAGGAAGATGTCTTGTTGATTGTCACTTCATTTGCTAGATCCACTCATTGGGCTAGAGATATTGTCTCTGTTTGCATAAAGGATTAACCTTGTCAAAAAAATGGTGACTCCACTAGGGAGCCTATGATCCTTTCAATCCTTCACTTTAATATTTTGTCTAATTTGACCAATCATCGATTTTTCCACTTGTCTACATCAGTATAAGTGTATACCATCATTGGTTACTGCCTTAGAGTGCTAATTCTGGATTGTTTCTTGGAATATTTTTAGTTTTCCCCATATTCCTCACCCATCGTGGGTTTAGCCTTAATATTCGTGATGGAATCATGGTTTTTACCTTTACAGTCATGATGCTTTATTTTCATTATTTGGTCGCGTTGAAATCACCACTACTTTTTCTATACAAAGTAGTGATGCCATCGCAGGTTTGCCTATGCAAAGTAGTGATAATCACGGGTTTGGGTATATAAAGTAGCAATGATATTTGAATGTGAGAATTTTTTAGGTTTCTTCCTAAGAATCCAATGTGTCTTGGCCATTAAGGTCTTTTCCCATCTTGTATGCTTGGATTTGTCAATGTTTTGATTCATTTCCTTGATTAATTTGCAAAATTTGTCTTGTTGGCTTCGAAGTGAAATCTGACTGAATTCTAGGGTTTCTAGTCATTAGTCAATGCTTACTTCTTGTTGATGTCACTGAGATGTTTGTTTTGCTAATTGATTGAGTGTTTTTTTCTGTAGAATTCATTGAAAACATCATTTTGCATTTGTTTTAGTTTATATTTCGAAATTTACTTTTCATAAAAATGCATTAGATTAATTGCATTGAAAAGTTATTTTTTGAGATTCATCATTGAAAATAGATCACATTTTTCAGTGATTGAAAGCTAAAATCTGTATTAGGTGCATCAAATCATTCAAAATAGGAAGAAAAACATAATTCATATAAATGCATCTTAGTAAAGTCAAAATTATTTTTCTTTCGAGTTTCATTTAGGATAGTGAAAACTGAAAATAATTTTTACTTTTGGCATTGCATTTGGAAGACGAAAGTGAAAGTTAGTGGAAGGCATTTTTCATGATGCATTTTGTTTAATGCATTATTGATTGAAATTTCTTCCCTTGATTAGTCTAGCTTTCATAGAAAATAAAAATTTTATTTTTCTCATATAGCTGCATCTTAGGTGTTCAAGTGACACTGTTTTGAGCCTTAAGAATGAAACATAATTGAAGATAAACTTAAAATCGATCAATTCATCTAAGGATAATTTGAAACATTAATGTTCATACTTAGTGGTCTAGGATAGAGACGTGTTTTGACGTTTATAAAACTTAGCAGTTGTTGTTCACTTTTGCATTAGACAGTGCTAGCACAGACTTGTGCTCCCCGTATCATCGAGTATATAAAGGGAGACCCTCATAGGTTGCAAACCTTTATCCATAGGAAGCTGAGTTTGCAACCCTATAAACGTGATACACCGAACACAACATTTGCGGAGATTGCCTGCATGTACATCGAGTCCTTGGTAAATTTATTTGCTAAGGTGTATATTGCAGTTCACACTTACTTGGTACTCCTTTTGCCTAGAGTTATCTAAGTAGTAATTTTGATCCTTTTTTACTCCTTAAATTTGAAAATATCATCAAGCTCTTATCCTTTCAAGCTCGCTAAACCAACGAAAGCGACTAGAGTCAACTTTTTGTCCTTTTCTCAACTCTTAAAACATTAAAAGGAAAAGTTTTTGTTTCAAATTCACAAATTAATTAACCATGGAACAACATCCTTCTTGTGAAAATACTCCTTAGTATATCTTAGGTTGATACCAATGGAAACATTTCCTGAGTCTACCAGTCAAGGAAACCCTTCTGATGGGAATCCTAGTCCTTTTCCTTCTTTTTGAAATATTGGTGCTCCTTATATGGCAACGTTGTCCTTTGCTGGGTTGATCATTGGTCTGCCAATTTGGTTGTTTTCGACCTCAGTGGTTTCGAATGTCCAAAATGATTTTTAACTGAGTTTTCCTCCACCTGAACAACATCAACTTCATGTTGATCCTAAATTTTACCCCTCGCCTTCTTCGCTCATTTATTCACCCCATTCTTCCTCTTCACTTGGTGAAATTCTTGATTCTAGTAACTAAGAAGCTAAGAAGAAGAAAAAGAGGACAAAGAAGAAGAAGCAAAATAAGCAAGGGGGCAACCAAGCAGCCATTGCTATGATGCAATTGATGTAGAAAAATCTTCCAATTAGCCCCAGAAAGAAAAATTACCTTGCATGTTACGTAAGGGTGACCACCTTCTTCAGAATTTTCCTAGTATTCCCAAGGTCTTAGAAGTGTGGTTTGTAGGTTGACATCGACCTTTGTCATTTGCTTATGGAAATCATGCTGCTGATAAACCTTAAACTAGTAAAGCTCATGGGAAAAAAGGAAAAGTAAAATTTCCTTGTAAGTTGTGTGAAGGTAATCATCTCATTCAATTTTTTCCTTTAATGGATGAAGCTTCCAAAGAGTAGGAAAACCTTACAGCTTCTCAACCTCAGCTTCTGACTAGTTATCGAAAGCTTTCCTCTTATCCTTCACTAGTTGATCATAATTTATGAAAAGTCATCTTCGGTCAACCCCAATCTCTCTGAAAGTGAGTCTCATGAGTTCGTTCTTGACCAATCATTGGTTGAAAAACCAGTAGATTTGGTTCCACCTTCAGTTAACTGTACCTTTCCTATAGAGAGTGAACCTCATACCGCTCAGGTTCTTCTGGTTTTTTCAGTTCCAAATGAACTGGAGGGAAATCTTGTCATTGATGAGGTGCATGAGATTAGTTCTCCTGTTCCCATAAAGCAAGGAGGAAGCTCTCACGTTCCTATGACACCCCCTCCGAGTAGCTTGGTAACTTCTTTTGATTGGAATCAACTGGTAGGATATCGTCTTTCATGTTATGTGCCTTTCAGAATTACAGTACATGCTTAGCATTTGGTTGTACCTAGCATAATCATAAACGAGTGAGCATATGTTAGTGTTCTGTCCTCAACTGCTTGGCAAGATTTAGGTTCTCTGTAGTTTGTCCCAATCACCCAAAATCCGTTAGATTTTAACAGAGGAACCAGTCAACCATTAGGGATCCATCCTAAGTTTCCTATTACTTTAGGAGGAAATACTGTCTATATAGAGGTGATTGTTGTCCAAGGCCTATTGGATTTTAATATACTCCATGGTCATGACTATGTTTTCATTGCGGAAGCTCTTGCTTCTTCCCTCTTTTGAGTGATGTGTTTCTTGCATGAAGGAAGCATTGTGATCATTAATCAAATTACATTCATTGGTCTTGAATCAACTCCCGCTCAACCATCATCCCTAAATGGTTCTTATGTGCAAGTGGTATCACCCCCACAACAGGCTAATTACGTGGCCACCTGTTCCATGCCCACTTCTACTGATGATCTAGCAGGTGATGTAGTACACCATGTACTAGGGGCATTGAAACCCAATTTTTCCATTGGATCCCTGGACATGTATTCCTTCCAAAGTGTTGTTCTCCCATCTAATGAGAACCTCTTGTAAGCCATGACCTCTTTTGGGTTTTGATCAAGGGATATGGAGCATAGTTCTTTTACTTGTGTCAAGCTCATTAAAAAATGAAACAAGGACCATGGAGTAGAGTTCTTTTACTTGTGTCAATCTTGTTAAAAAATGAAACAAGGACCGTGAAGTAGAGTTCTTTTCTTGTGTTAAGCTCGTTAAAAAATGAAACAAATCCCTTCCAATTTGAGTCTTTGATTAGATCTCGTAAAATCCCAGTCAAGGATTTCACTTGATCTCGTAAGTGAAACTTATTTTCATCCACTTAGGTGAATGAAATGAAGTTTGGGGGGCATGCACCTCGAATTGAGTCATTATGCTGGGGGCATGCAAACTTCTCTCAAGCATAGTTTATCTTTTAGGAATTTACAGGGTAAGTTCCTCAGACAGAACACCAAAGGACACCACTCACAAACAGATCACAGATCAATACACCAGTATTTTGACGTGGTTAAAACCCTCAGAGAGGGAAACAGTTCACGGCCTGCGCCAACGTGGCTACTACAGGCAATTTATTAATAAAGAGAATGAAAATTTACATAAGCTTCTCTCATGCACGGTTAACCTACAAATGACCCTCCATGCGCTTTAAATAGAATTCATGGACCAATCGGGTGTCAAGCCACGGATCAAGTGTCGGTAATACCGAGGAGAGAATGAACCGTCGGATCACTACATATCGTGACCGGCGGATTGTAAGTTACAAAATGTACAACGGTAAAGAAACACACTTTACCTAACTCTATACTAGACCAAGTTGAACTTAACTATTTCCTATGTGTCGGAATATCGTAACATCCCCCCTTAAGAACAACTTGGGATAGGATTGAAGGATTTACAAATATGACACAATAGGAGAAGGAAGGAGGCACTAGAGCCTATCCCCCCTTAGTGACAACTCCCTGAACTCCAACCATAAATCGAAGTTTAGTGAACTTCGCCTCTGTGAGAGCCTTTGTGAAGATGTCTGCAACTTGATCTGTTGAACAATATTGCACTTCAAGAACATGGTCATGAATGAGCTTTCTGATGAAGTGCATGTGTAGTTCAATGTGTTTGCTGCGCTGATGCTGAACTGGATCTTTGCAAAGCTGAATGGCACTTTGATTATCACACCAAAGTGTAGTCGGATGCTGCTGCTGAAAGCCAAATTCTGATAGGATTTGACGAAGC
>APFE030052364.1:0-20151 GCA_000404065.3 Pinus taeda | reverse complement strand
ATCGAGAGAGAGAGAGAGAGAGAGAGAGAGAGAGAGATAATCCATATTAACTATGGATCTATTAAGTGTTGAGAGGTGTCAAATCTCTTGAGGTGTAAATGTTTCCTCAAGTTTTGCATTCAAAAAGGAGGTTTGTACCACAAGAGATTTGAGCCCCTTTGATAGTTAATACAACTAGAGTTAAGATGGAACTATGCTGGTTATAATAAATTACAATTCATGCAACTTATCATTTGAACCTCAACATAAGTGAGATGTATAATTTACAATATTTCTTCATATGGGAAAAGTGTCTTTAAAGAAAGACGAAATGAGGGTATTTCCAGGTCTTCAATTTAGTTCACAACATTTTGGATATGAGATGCATTCAAGTTGTATTTGAATAAGATTTATTAATATTTTATTAATATGAGTGGGGATGTTAAAAAGAATAATATAGTATTTAATGTATAATATACCATTTTTTTAGTTGATAAAAAAGGTAATTGTTTCAATAGAAATAGAGAGTGGTCGGCGAACTAGAGATTTTTGAGCATTTAAAAATTAACTCGATGTTGGGAATTTGAAATTATAAAATAGAAACCATGAGGCATGTAGCTTACTAAAATAACATGTCCTATGATATGTATTGGATCATTATGTCATTTTTCATTTATTTTGATTCTTTTAGAATTAGTAAAGTTGAAAATCTACGTCAAAAGATGATTTTTAGTAAAATAACATGTCCTATGATATGTAATGGATCATTATGTCATTTTTCATCAATTTTGATTCTTTTAGAGCATGTAAAGTTGAAAATCTACGTCAAAAGATGATTTTTACTAGCATGGTATGGATTTGCAAAGTGTGCTATGAAATATTATGTAAGCAGTTTGAGAAATGTTATGGAAGCAATTTGAGCCATAGAATAGGTTTTTCTTTTGGTAAAAGTTTGTTTCTCAAGTGTTGAGAGTTCTCTATTCAACATAATTAGCTTTGACATGAGGCAACATTAACCATATGTAAAACTTATTCTACTTGGATGTTGACATTCTCATTTGACCATCATAATTGGAGAGGATGCCACACCAATCTCCATTATTCATGGGAAAATGGGCTAGCTATCTGATCATGATGAAGAAGACCCTAAAATAATCAATATTGTAAATCTAGTTTAGAGTTTAACACTACTACATTTGTGTGGAAATTACGACGACATAATTTGACGGATAGATAAAATCGAAAAAAGTGTCGGAAGTTAACTGTATTTTTTGGTTTTTTTTATAGCGCATTATAGGGTAGTATAGGGAAGATGTGTAGGTGTTAAATGTTAGATGTTAGATGTTATGGGTTAGATGTAAATATTTTATAAATTCAAATTTTTATATTATGTTTCTATTTTTTATTAATAAAATTATGAACACAAAATCTTACCAAATTTTTTTTCATACCTACAATTATAGCAGTTGGTGCTTAACGTATGGCTAAAGTGACTAAGTCTCACTAGTAACTGGCACTTACCCTTAAGGCATACACCTTTAGAAAACCAATTAGATTATGAGTTATTCTTCGTATGTTGTGAGGTTGGAATCAAGATATTAATGTATACCTTTCTTGCTACAAATTATATCTATGGTTTTTCTATGTTAGGTTAGGTCATTATCCTGTTTGGGTACATGCACCATGGTAGTATTAACCATTATACACAACTATTGCAGCTATATTGATTCGTAAATTGTCATGGATATTCCACCAGACAATTTGTCACAATAGATATGATAATATTATATTAAAAATCTAAGATTATACATTATTACAATTTTATTTAATTTCTAGATCATTAAAATTAACTGTAATTAGTGCATGCATGTAAAAGTAACTAAAGTACAGAATGAAAAAATAAGCTCGCACACACATAATACACAAGATATGCTCTCTGGGAAATTCTTTTGGGAGAAAACCCAACTTGAAGGTGACTTTGCTTCACTATCTTTCTCTATCTCGAAATATGGTTGCAAATACAAAGAAGTAATGTTTATGGCCCATTGACTGCTACAGTGCATAGATCCTCTCTATGTGCTCTACCTCTTATTTTTCTTTGGCTATCTTTTCTCAGCTATGGAACAAAATCCTTTGTAAAGAATGGAATGCCTCTCCCCCCTTATGGTCCAGTGATAACACCACTCGATAGCCTATTAGTGGTTAGGTTTGACTTCATCAACTCTTAACTAGAGTTATAAAATAGACCCTTCTAGAGTCTTTTACAACAGAAACATGTGCCCAGCCCTTTTTCCACGAATGATGGAGGATAATGCAGCATCCTCCTTAATTATAGGTTTGAAAATAGGAAGGCCCACTTTTGAGTAGCATAACTTTTGCATACAGACTCTGATTGACGTGATTCTTACATTGTTGGAAATATGTTTGTGTGTACAATAGCACGAAAAGGTGTGATCATAATGTGGGAAATTGTTACCCCTGAAAATCTCATTTGATGCCTCAAAATGCTTCGAGAAGGTTTCATACTTTGTTATCCTAAACTGGGACCCACTAGTAAAAACAATCCCATGAGCTGATTCCTCCATGTTTTCCTCTACAAATATATTAACATGGATGAAAAACAATATAGTGATCCAATTTGGATCACGCCTTCCCATTTTGGGAGGCATTTGGTCCACAAAATATTTTACTGAATGAGGTGAGGAAATTTTTCATCCACCTTCTCTTTAGTGTAACATTTAGCTTTGCGTGGAAGTTGTCCCTTCAACCCAATCTGCCAAAGGTTTTGTGCCCTTGTCTTGTAGTTCTTGACCTCTTTTGCAAAATTGTATTTTATATGAACTGTGCTTGACCATCTAGTGACAATTCCTCCACAAAAGGTAGGACCTATTCCTCTTTCTTATCTGGCATGAAAGGCTCAAAGAGTTTCAAATTCTCTACAATTAGAACTACGTAAATTCACATATATGGTGGTAAACTCAGTCTATAGGCATTATCACCCACATTTTCTAGTATCTCAAAGGGACCATACCTTAGAGCCTTGATTTTCTTACCAGGCCCCTACAACCTCTCCTTATTCAATAGTAGCCATACTTTGTCTCCAACCTTGAATTATTTCTCTGTTCTGCGTTGATCATGCTTGGCTTTATACTTCACCTACAACTTTTGTAGTACTTCATGTACCTGTAGATGGATTTGCATGATCTTATCTATAAATTGTTTAGCCTTCAAAGCATCCCATGTAAGGTCATCCTTCACTCCTCCTTACTACCTATATGCAATATCCAAAGGTGAAGGTCAAAAATATCCAAAGCAAGTTTCAAATGGGGACTTTCCTGTAGAAGTGTGGACTGCTTTATTATAAGAATGTTTTATATATACCATATTTTCATCCCATTTCCTCAAATGCTTTTGGTTGTAACCCCTTACAAACTACACCAAAGTCTTGTTGAGTAATTATGTCTACCCATCTTCCTTTGGATGGAATGTTGTAGATCTCTTCAACTTCATGTCCATATTCCGCCATAATGTAGTCCAAAATGCACTGAGAAATCTTGTATCCTGGTCTAAAATTATGCTCCTTGGTATCCCAAAGTATACCTAGAACTACCCAAAGAACAATTTTGTTGCTTCTTGTCCATTGATAGTCTTTTTACATGGAATCATAACACACATATTGCTGAACCTATCAACTACTATGAATAGGTAGTCATGTCCCTTCTTGGTTGTCGGTAAATGTGCCACAAATTCCATGGAAATGAATTACCAAGGATGAGTAGGTACAAGTAAGGTATGATATAGACTCTATTTCCTATTGCCAGGACTGCTGATACAACAAATAATACATCCTCTTATGAACCTCGCTACCTGCTCTTACATCATGGGCAAATACACATACCTCTACAAGTTAGTCGTGACCTTCCCTACAGTAAAGTGCCCTGCAATATTGGAGGTGTGAGCCTCTCTAATCACCTACAAACACTCACCTTTACGAACACCTATCTTATCCAACTTGTAGAGTATCCCATCCTAGAGATGGTAGTCAACATTGATGTCATCATCGTGTGCATGACTTTGACTTTGCAACTACTCATACACCTCCTTGAAGTCCTCATCTTCTAAATATGCCTCTATGTATGCATCATGGGTGAATGGCTCCATGTGCATAAAAGTGCCCAAAGTTGTAATATTTGATGTGGGTGGCCTTGAAAGCATATCGGTCAACTTGTTTTTGTTACCCTTCTTATACTTGATCACTAAATGAAACTACTATAAAAACTCCATCCACTAGCTTTTTGGAATTTGACCAGTGCAGTATTGAGTCCTCCCTAGGACTCTTACAAGAAACTCAGACCATAGGATTTAGGATGACGATCTCATCGCAGTGGTTCCATTCACTTGCCAGCCTCAATTTTTGTGTGGTCCCAAATTTTTTTCGGAGTGACATCAAGTGACCGAGATCTATGTACGGTAGAAACCAGAGCTCAAGTCATGGCGAATGTGAAGATCGAGCACCTTGAAACAAGGTTGAATTCTTTCAAGAAACAAATGGAAAACATTTAAAAAATTCTTGAACAATTCACCAAGAGCATGACGGGTTATCATCAGGAGGTACAATATTGATGAAAACCTCGAAGGAGAATCTAGTCATCATATTCACTTCCATGGAAATCATCAATATTCCCACCATCAACCACCTATGTTGGACATGTATAAATTTGATGCCTCTATTCCGATAGTATGGGTAGCAAAAATGGAACAATATTTCACCCTGAATGATATCCATCATGATCAAGCTAAACTACATGTGGGATCTCTTTACTTGGACCGAGAAAGATGGAAATGGTGGTAGTGGAATCTGAAATTTTATCCTGGAACATAACAGGGCACGCGTTCTTAAAAGCCCTTTCTGACCACTTTGAGATAGAATTTAATTTTTTGGGTCATCTCACTAAGCTTCGACAAAATGGCATAGTAAAATACTACACTGCACCCTTTGAGACATTGGCCTTCAGAATGAAAGGTCTAGGAGTTCAATTCTACTTGGATTGTTTCATCACTGTTCTCAAAGAAGCCATCCAAGCACATGTCTGGACGCACCACCCACCTACATTGATATACGCTTGCAAAAAGGCTATCGAGGTAGAACTTACCTTAGCTTCCCAGTCTACTCTTCCAAATTTTGTAGCCAAGGGGTGTTCCACCTAGGCTCAGGGCCCTACCAAAAACTTAAGGTTCAAAAGGTGTCTCTAATAGAAATGGTTGAACGAATAAAACATGGATTATGCTACTACTACAATGAACAATACTCCCCGGGGCATAAATGCAAGGAATCAAAATTCTTTCAAATTGATGTTACTGATCACAACTCATCTAAGGAAGTGCCACCCCCTTTGGGGCCAGAGGATGAAGTTGAGGAAACCCAGCATGACAATGATCTCACATCTACCCTAGATGAACCCGTTATCTCGTTATATGCTTTGGCAGGCATTTCTGCACCCCAAACTCTCGAAATCATAAGCTTTCTTAAACATCACCCTGTAGTGGTATTAATTGATAGTGGAAGCACTCATAACTCTATTCATAAGCGAGTCACTGAAGATGTTCATTGTTTGTAAGGGAAGTATTTGATTTCCATGTCCTTATTTCCTATCTGGGGACAATGAAATGTGAAAGTCGCAGCAAAAATATTAAACTTTAGATGGGAGACTACCACCTAAAGACCCACATGTTTTTTATTAACATGGGTGTTTGTGACATTATCTTGGGTTCTAAATAGCTTCGCACACTAAGCCCAATTACTATGGATTTGCAGGAGTTATATATGAGCTTTAAGAAGAATGACCACATTCATACACTACATGGACTCCATGGAGGTGCTCCTTCTATCATCAACTCAAATCAAATTGAAAAGTTGTTGAGAAAGGGCCATGATGGAGCGATCACCTAGTTTAATGCCATCTAGGCCATAGAATCCGCTACTCTTCATATTCATCTTAAGATGAATCAGGTCATGGACTGCCACCACAAGGTATTTGACAAACCTAAAGAGCTTCCACCCTTTAGAGGTAAACATGATCATAGCATCCCTTTGGCCCCAGCGGCCCAACCACCTAGTGTGCACCCATATCGATATCCTTTCACTCAAAAGAATGAAGCTCAAAAAATTAATCAAAGAACTCCTTGAAGCTAGTGTTATTCATCCTAGCATCAATTATTACTCATCACTAGTGGTCATGGTCCTAAAGAAAGATAGAGAATGACGTATGTGTCCAGACTTTCGTGCCTTGACCAAGCTCACTCTCAAAGACAAATTCCCTATTCCAGTTGTTGATGATCTTCTTGATGAACTACATGGTGCTCAATTCTTTACCAAGCTAGATCTCTGCTCTATCACAAAATACGCATGAAAGAAGTACACATTACCAAGACTACTTTTCAAACTCATGAAGACCATTATGAATTGTTCGTCATGCCATTTGGTCTCTATAATGCTCCATCTACTTTTCAAATCCTCATGAATCACATGCTGAAACCATATCTCTAAAAAATTGTCCTCATTTTCTTTAATGACATTCTCATCTACAACCTAACCTAGGAAAAGCATCTTCACGATGTAGACCTGATCTTGTAACTACTTCGGAATCGCAAATTATTTGTCAAATTTCCCAAGTGCTCTTTTGGCATGGAAGAAGTTGAGTATTTGTGACACATTGTGGGTCGTGAAGGTGTCAGGGTTGGTGCCAGAAAGATATAGGCAATGCAATATTGGCCCCAACCAAAAACCTGGAAGAGTTTGAGGGGATTCTTAGGTCTCACTGGCTACTATCAGAAATTTGTCTGCAATTATGGTGACATTGCTAGACCCCTCACTAACCTTCTCAAGAAAAAATAATTCCTCTGGACTGATGCATCACAATAGGCATTTGTGGCTCTCAAACAAGCCATGTATTCCACTCCAGTATTGGCATTATCTGACTTCACCAAATCTTTTGTGATTGAATGTGATGCTTCAGGTATTGGTATTGGTGTTGTCTTAATGCGAGGTCAACCCTTGGCTTTCACTAGCCAACAACTGAGTGGGAAACATATGGGTGAATATACCTAAGAGAAAGAGATGATGACCATCTTACATACAGTAGGTACCTGACGACCATATGTATTGTGGTGGCGTTTCCAAATCTGTACAGACCATCAAAGCCTCAAATATTTTTTGGAGCAACGCCTATCCTCGCCACAACAAAATAAATGGGTGACCAAAATGTTGGGATATGATTATGAGATAATTTACAAGAAAGGGCGTGACAATGTAGTGGTGGATGCTTTATTGTGCCAATTTGAGGATGAAAGGACACTACTATCAATCTATGTTCCCATACTAGATTGGATCCAAGAAGAACGTAAGGAATGGTTTTCACACCCCTCTCTCTCCCAAGTTATTAATAAGTTGAGAGAAGATCCTAATTCCTCAGTCGGCTACCCTTGGAAGGATGAGATTATTCACTACAAGGATTGAGTAGTTATATCACTGACACCCACCCTCAAAACTCACATTTTGCTGGAGTTACACTCATCTTCCACTGTAGGACATGTAGGATTTCAAAAGACTTATACTCACACTCGTCTTTCTTTCTTTTGGATGGGAATGAAAAATGACATTCTTACTTTTGTAGCTGAATGTGATGTGTGGCAATGCCACAAAGGAGAATCAATCAAGTTACTAGGAACCTTACAACCATTGCCACTCCCAGGATCCGTCTAGACAGATATTTCTATGGATTTCATTACTGGTCTCCCAAAGTCGGGAAACAAATCCCTCATCATGGTGGTTGTGGACAAACTTTCTAAATATTCTCATTTTTGTGGTCTACCCCACCCATTTAACCCCACTTTGGGGGCTCAAAATTTCATGGACCAGATCTTCAAACTGTATGGCATGCCAACTTCCATTGTGTTTGATCATGACCCAACTTTAAACAGCAAACTTTGGCAAGGAATTTTCAAGCTACAAGGAACCCAACTCCAACTAAGTATTGCCTATCATCCCCAAACCAATGGTCAAACTGAAGCACTCAACAAATGTTTGGAGACATACCTAAGGTGCTTCACTTCATAAAAGAAGCATCAATGGGTACAATGGCCACCTTTAGCTAAATGGTGGTTATTACTAACTATCATCATGCCACCATGATAATTCCATATGAAGTAGTGTATGGCAAACTCCCATCTTCACCTATTACTAATATCCTTGGATGCTCTAAGGTGCAAGCAGTTGATCAACTCCTACAAAACCATGCCGCCATGCTAGCTCATCTCAAAGATAATATCCATCAAGTTCATAATCAAATGAAGCAATAGGCATACCAACATTGTTCACAACGCACATTTCAAGAAGGAGATCAGATATTCCTGCAACTTCAACCATATAAGGAAACATTGCTGAAAGAAAATGGCTGCCAGAAATTAGCTCCAAAATTCTATAGACCTTATCAAATACTTCAGTGCATTGGAGCAGTAGCCTACAAGCTCGCCTTGGCACCAACTTCAAAACTTCATCCAATCTTCCATGTATCATGCTTTAAGAAAGTGATGGGGAACAATGGCAGAATTCAAACTAGTCTACCCAAACTGGTTGAGGATGGTTCACTCTAGAGCCAACCAGAACAGGTCCTCAATACTCGTGAAAGACATCTGAGGGACCACACAATCAATAAAGTTTTGGTCAAGTGGAAATACACCTCTCCAAAAGATGCGACCTTAGAACCAACCACTCTCCTTCAGCAATTTCCTTAGCTTCAACCTTGAGGACAAGGTTGCTTTTGATGGGGGAGGGCATGTTAGAGTCCATCCCTAACCCCTTTATTTATGTAATAGACCCAATAGGGTTGATTCATAGTCATAGCTAGTTAAAGAGTCAATAAATCCCATATTAATAATTGTAAGTGGTCGACTTTCACTTAAGAAAGGGACCACATTTAGTTGCAAATAGGCCATAATTAATAAATAAAGTGGTTAACCCATGTTATGCAAAGGACCGTAAGTAGTTTGGTTGTTGGAGATCATTTAGCTATAAATAATCATATCTAGAAGAGAAATATAATTGATTCTTATTTTGTAATTGATCTCTGCTCTACTGGAGGTTTCCCCCTCTAAGAGGCAAGTGAACATTGCGTTTATCTTTGAATAATAAAATACTTGTTATTCTCATTTTATTTTGTGTTCTGGATTGTATTTCTTTGAATATTTGGTATTCTAGAATTTTCCATAGGTCAAGAGTGTTAGCTTCCTATACCAATAGGTTTCATTTTTCATAATTGACTGGAGAAGTGCTAAATATGTTCATCCTTTCCATGCTGCAAAGGTTCCATATTTTGTAGCATTTCACTATGTACAAGTGGTTGACTCTTGCCACAGTTGATCAATAGTGAGATAGTCTAATCCTGGCTAGATCATGTTTGAATTTACTTGTCTTAGAATAGAGAATAAAGGTCTGTACAAATAGTTCAAGCTTGGCAGACAAGTAGTTAGGTAGAGAAGGAAAGGGTCTCAAGAGCTTAATCTGAGCCCTGGAAGAGATAAGGGTAGACTTAGATAGGAGGAAAACTAAAATATAAGAGAAGAATCAGGGTTTTCTAGTTCAAATGCACCCAATAAAAATGAAGAAAAAAATGTTAGGTGTACTAGGCTACTTAGGCAGTTTTGATGTTTTAGAAGTAGGCTTATGGGCAATTTGGTCTTATTGCAATAGGTTTCATCTCATAAAAATCATAAGGTGCTATGGCAAGGTGGTTACAAAATAAATGGAGCATGACTAATTTCCCTCCTCATTTTTCCAAAAAACACTTACTGACATCCCCCCAAGGACAATGAGATCTTCTCACTACCCTTACTCCACTTCATTTCATGGAAAAAACTAAGTGAAATTGTGTTTTCACCTAGGTAAAACAAGCCACATTTCTTGTGTAAAATGTTTTTATTCCATTTTGCCAAGTTTCCTAAACTTCATAACTTGATATCCTTTTCATCTCCCCCATGCCTAAGTTTCCATTCTATAAACTTAGCCTTTATCCATACATGTCCATTCCACATAGTCATATTAACCTATTAACACTATTATATAGCTCATATGTGAATATTTTCCCTCCCTTACTATGTAAAAATACACAAAATACCTAAATATCTAACACCCCAACCTTTGGCTAATTATAAGCTATATTTTAAAATTTTTTCGGGAGTTATCGGTCCACTCGGGGCCAATAACAACCCTCCGCGTGCCCCAATGGGACTTTCTTAGCTTCTAGCTAAATAAATAGTTGAACCCACTTATTTTACCCCCAAAACCCATTTAACCAAAGTTTACCATACACCCTGCAAAACATTACAAAACGTGAAATATTACAGCGGGTCTCCCAGAGATAAGCCGCTGTCACCTCCATCACTCGCCGACCATCCGATCATTGTCGAAAAATCCAACGATTGTCGGCAATATCGAAAGACCTTAAGTGCCGAACGATAGCGCCTGGGGGATGGGTGGTATCTACGCCGTACCGAGGACACGTGTTAGGCGCCCCACGTGTTCGGAGCCCCCTCCTCCAATACCACTTCCCTCCAAAGGCGGTGCGAGGAAAACCGCTTACCACCCCACTGCCTCCCCACTGACGTCATCTTATGACGTCACCCTCGTTTCTGCTCGTCTGTCCGCCACGTCACGTCCCTGTCATCTGCCCACGTCAGCACCCCATCACCCACCACGTCACCTGACATGTCATCTTCCGTACCTCGCTACATGACAAAATTACGTCATGCTGACGTCATCAGACAAAATTGCACCAAAACCCACCAAAGTAAAAAATTTTGGTAAAAAGAGGTGAAAACGTTATTTTCACTCACTTCTCTATGTTTCCTCTATGCGTCCTATGCATGCTGATTTACGTTCGAAACAACAATTCAACCATACAGTCCGCCACCCAGCAGTTTTCAATCCATAGCTCGATCCCTCGGCTCATCTTGTCACCTACAAATCAACCATTCTATCGTTAAAATAGGTATTTACACCAATTTACTCTCGAACCCTATTTTTCATTGGTTTTTGCTATAAAATTGCCCACATAACCCATAATTTGAAGAAAAAACAGTGTTACCCACGATAACCTCTGTCTTGCAAAAATTCACCATAAATTTTCACACTGAGCTAAAATTGAGCTCGTTCGGCCTTGCAAATTCTCTGAGTAACCCCAAACACTACCTTTTTTCCCACCATTGTTGCCCATTTTGCCAAAGAATCCCAGAAGTTCTGTCTCTCCATCTAATTTCTATCCATGGAGCTAAATACAAGCCAACAAACCAATTTCACATTGAAATTCCCGGAGAAAATCCACAGAGCTATTGTTTTGCCTGTTTTTCTTACACAGAGCCAAAAAATTCCAATTTTGAAAGCAGCAGAATTGAGCTATGCAAGGTCCAGTAGCCTTGAATATCACTTCTCTTAATGCACCCCGCAAGGAATTGGAACATCTACCCTTAGCTTAAAAAGACTATCTAATCCAAGACTTAGTAGGCTACCAAAACCATCTGCAAGCATTATGTAAGCTCAAAAATAGTTACTTAAGCCAAAATGATGTTTATGGCATATGGGAATCAAATCTACCCATATACTACCTCCCCTCTGTCAATATTTCCCTGAGATAATTCACCTCTGCTATGAGAACTATGAGCCAACTCAAAGGGCAGTTAAGACTCCATCTGGAACTACCCTCTTTCATATAACTTCTGAATCCATAAATCAAATGCTAAACTTAGAACCAACTCAGCTCCAGTTTCCTTTTACTATGAAATTCTTGCTTGATGAAGGTCCCAAACTCTTTAGCTCAGAGATAACCTGAATTTCCCAAGTATTTATGAGAGCAGATTGCTAGCCTAAGGAGCCACCTCCTTTTCACTATGCATATTTCAATGAAGTGGGTAGATTAGTTGTTGATATGATATATTTTGTTCTGGGGTTCAGGACAAGTGAACATATTGATGACACTATATTGGTTTTAATGTCTATATTTACCCCAGGGCAACCCCCTGCTGTCAAATACAACTACGCCAAATTTATTGCTAACAAGATACATGACCAATTGTTGAATCTAGACAGGGAGGGAGTCTTTAAGTATTCATCTTATATATATCATTTGTTCTTATATTATCAGCCAGATATTTTCCAATTCCCCATTAGAGAATTGGACCATAAAGGGGAAAAGAGGTCTGTGATTTTTTGGACCTCAATCTTTCATGAAGTCCGTAACTCTCCCTACTCTTACTACGAGTTTATTGATATGTTTGTATACCAAATCTCTTCTCTCCTGATGAGAACTCCTCCTCCTAGACTGACATATGATATGCAAAAGATATTACAGCTCTCCAAAAACTATAAAATAGGTGACTGGTACTTTTACCAGAATCACACTATTATCAGGATATATGGCTGTGAGCTATGCCCCTACAAACTGCCAAGATATGTGCCAATGAGACTGTTTGCCTTGGAATATTTCAGGCAATTCATCAATTCAGATTTGACTCACTTCCATAGCACAAAGAAAAAGGCTCAAATGAAACTAAGAGACCAGTTAGGCCCATATGTCATGAACAAAAAAGAGGGATGGAAGGATGCTAATGAAATATTGGGTCAAACACTAAGACTAAAGAGAAGCTTTTGGTGGGTACCCTATGACCCAAACGGCTTTATCAATGCAAGAAGGATAAAATATAGGCTGGCACCCTATGAACATTGTAGCATCCCTGAAATAGAATAGTTTTCCAACCAAGATGAGTAGGTAGAGGGAACACTAGTTGAACAGCTCACTGAGGAAGAGAAAATGGAACAAACTATGAAAAATCTGGAAAAAAATCTTGACTTAGATTCTTTTGGGTAGGTGTCATTCAAAATACCACAGCAAACTGGGGAAGGCTCATCAACTGCTCAACTTCACAACAAGTTGCCAAGAAAGGAATACACCAACAACAAGGATAACAAAGGGCAAGGAGATAGTGGTTATAGAGCAAGAAACAATGGAAGAACAACCAACTACCTCAAAGGAACACAGTCAAGGGCAAGCCCCTTCACTAAAGATAGAAGCACCAGAAGTACCAGCACTGCAGACTCCTCTTCCTAAGGAAAGAAGTCAGAAAAGAGACTGAGAAGAGACGACACCTGCAAGTGGATCAACAGAACATCCATAGGCCAAAAGACAAAGGGTAGATCCTCTACCTCAAGAGGACATTGTTGAGGAAATCATAGAAAGCACAAGAGGAGAGAGGGCCATCAACCAACAAACATCCACCAACTCTCACAGGCAAGAAATGGAGAGGCAGCATGGTATGGAAGTTTCCTCGTCAAGGTCGCAAACTAAGAAACGATATGATATCAAACAAACATTGATGGAGATCAAGGCCCAAAATGAGTCATTGAGAATTCATATTTATGATCAATTTCTCAAAATGACACCCTCCAAACACCAAAGACTAATGGCAACATATGACATTAAGGAGGAGAAAATGATCTTAACTCATTTTAAGCCTAAGGTTCAGCAACCACAGTCTGCAGCTGACTACATAAGGACCAATCTAGAGGTCCTTGCCAAAGATATACACCCAATGGACTAGATAGTATTACACAAACAAATGGGTGAAATGGTCTATGCTACATTGGCAGACAAGGCAATGTTGGCCCACCAATTGAAAGAGTCATTAAGTAATACATCTGCTCAATTGGATTTGGAGAAGATACCTTCTTTAGCCAAAAACAACAGAATAAAGACTCTAGAAGAGATAATTATTGTGCTTGGACATGATCCTAATGATGTCAAGGGCATCAAAGCACTGATAAAGAAGAAGGAGGAAGATATTGCTGCACTTAGAAAGCAATTGAAGCTGCCTATCACCATGCATCCACAAACAACAGAACTTGCACAAGAAAAAGTAGAAGAGGATGTAATGGATTTGCTAATGAGGATGAATCAAAGGCTAATTCAAATAGAGCTAGAGTTGGAGAAATCGTTGCAAGCCAAGTAGGGAGAGTCAACCTCCCAACCACCTGAAACAGCTCCAACAATTATCTCTGCTCCCCCCACAGTCACAATAGCAATCCCTCCCATTGAGCCAACATCAACAACAGGTACAGTAGCTACAGATGCTTCAGCAGCAGCAACAATAGAGCCAGAGACCAGCATGAGGACAGAAGAAATGACGAAAGCAGTAAAGGAGCTAGAAGCCCAAATGTCAGAGCTCAAAGAGGCAAAAGAAAAACTAGCCAAACTAGAGGTGAGCTATGACAAGTCAAAAATAACAGTGGTAGAAAAAACCAAAGAGGAAAAGGCCCTGGAGAATGAGGTGAAATCATTAGAAAAGGATCTCACCTTGCATAAAACTCTAGCAGACATCAAAATGATTTTGTGGACCAAGATAGACCACTCTATTACTTACCAATGGCATTCAATTCAAACAATCCATGAACAAATAGAATTGATAAAAAGGGCCCAAGTGAAAATTCAAAGGGCTAGGGCATCATTGGGAAACATGCCTGAGCAAGCCAATAGACTCATCCATTTTTTGAATACCCATACTAAAGAACAGCTAGCAACTTTGGAGATCACGGACAGAACAGGCACCATTTTGACAGTGAAGAAGGTGCTAACAATGAGGAATTTTGTACAGACTTTGGAAAGGAAGTGCCAAGAAATGCAGATGGAGATTAATGCTTTCACAAAGAAATTCACAAGCTTGCAGCAGAAGGGTCTACCCAATTTACTAACCAGCAATCAAAGACTGTTATCACATCAACAGTATGCTCACAGGGTAAACACTTATGTTACAAATCAAATCATTGCATCATCAAGCACTTCAGAAGGCACAGGACCTCCCTCCAGATAGAGTTTATATGACAAATTGGAAAATTTGTTTTATATTGAACATGAAATAAATCATGTTTTTGAAGTCAAGCCTAACTTCTACAGGTATACTGAGGCTGATGAAACACTTGTAAAAATACAAAGACATCAGTTGCCAACAGACCAATGGTGGTAGAGTATGCTGGAAATTTTACCTAGGTAAGTTGGATTTTTCTGTTTATCTACACTTGGTCAAATAACAAGACACATGACAGATATAATAAAGATGAAAAACAATCGAGGAAGGAGCTCAAGTGAGGACTAGGATGCGTTAAATCGAAATCAAGAGTAGGTAAAAGGATCAGAACAACAATGCAGGAATGCAAAGTAAAGACACAGCTACCAGCCGACTTCCTGAATTAAAAAGTTAAAAATATCTTATCAGTTAAAGCATCCAGTACAACAACAAGTACTCCTACATTTATTTCTGCATTTATTCCCTTGTCAGAGTAGGTGAAGGAAGTTATTGCTTCATATCTTATCCACTAGATATTTTGTAACTCTCTTTTGTATAAATACCTCCCCAAGAGATGTATTTGGGGTTAGTGATTTTCCTCTTTGGACAACGTCGTAGCTTTGATATTTTTTAATACAAAGGCTATTGAAGTGCACTGCTGCTGGACCGTCTGAATGTGGATTTGATGTTCTGGGCTCTGTTACAGAATTCCTGTGTCTTTCTATGGATCAATAAGTTATTCGAAATTGTGTTTTGTGTTTTCTATGTTTGAAAATTTCATATATGTTTCATAATCTTAGTAACAGGGAAAAAGAATAGCCCAGAACTTGTTTAAATACACTCTGTGTTCAATTCCAGTTGTTATTTATGTTTTCTTCAGAATTAGGATAAACAGGAATTTTTAAATGATTATGTTTCTACTTATTCTTTCACTTTGAAAATTGCCAAGGAATTCTTTACTACTTCTTGATAATATTCATGCACTTTCCATCTACCATCATGATGAAGGATTCTTGACTGCCCTTCACCCACTGGCTTACATTCCATCAATTTCTAGATTTCAATATTGTTCCAAAATTGATTATCTTGCTCTGTAGTATTGCCCTTTATCAGGAACTGAGCAGACCATCTTCATAGACTCCATTTACCCAATGGAATAAACTATTTCAGATTTGCATCCCAGTTCTCTTTAAAATCACCATCCAAACAAACTTAAAACAAAACCTTGCACATCATAACTAGCATAAAATACTTCAAACAAAAAAGTTAAATTATAAGGAGAGAGCCCTCTCTAGATGCAGTTTGGCTAGAAGTTGCATCTAAAAGATTGGTTAGTGGTTACCTCAGCTGTATTCCCTTTTCTCACAAGTTTTGGGGAACAACCTAAGTGATAACATCATTGGCGACTCCGTTGGGGACCTGAATGAATGTCTATTACTACTGTCTAATCTCTAAAGCTACAGATGGAACCTGAAGTTAGCCAGGCAACCTTTGAAACTGTCTTTTCTATGCAATCACAAGAGTAAATAAAAACTACTTCAGTCTAACTCCAGTTTAGCTTTAGATTTTAAACACATGTCTCAAAGATTTGTTTGGCCAAACTTGTTTCAAACCTACTTGAAGGAAAGCCCAACTCCTCCTACATTTTAGGAGCTTCCTTCAAGGTATTGTCAAAACTTGTATCCTCCAAATATTCCCAGAAAATACCCAAAACATACTTTAGAAGCTGGCTTCAAAGAAGAAAACTCATTACACTAGGTCAAACCCAGACCCAAATCCTCCAGCTATTTTTGACAATCAAAATTTGATTCCTAAGAGCCTTAGGAGACCTGAAAATAAAGAGAGTTCTGTTGATTCAAATCTTGAAACACCTCAGAAGAAACCTATTCAAACTCAACTCACTACAATAAAATCTCAAGCCTTTCTTCCTATTGTTGTAGCTTCTTCCAGTTCACCTTTTCCACCCCTCCATCCACAACACTTATCTCAATTGCTATCCCTGTGCTTCCAGTTGTCCCACTTTTTCCTGCTAATATGGCAAATCGATATGCTCCCCTGTAGTTGCCTGCCAATCTAGGGGCTATGCCACAAGATTATAAGGGAAACATTACCTATTTTGATGGTACTGGCACTTACACCACTCAACAACATACCAAGAAGATGACAGACTATTTTGAAAACTATGAGATTAATGATGATGATGTCAGGATGAAAATGTTTGTCTAGAGCTTAACTGGTGATGTAAGGACCTATTTTAGGTCACTCCCTGCAAATACAATAGCTAATCCAGATGCCCTTTATCAGACTTTCCTGAACATGTGGGAAATGTAAAAAGACCATTTACACTTCTTAACAGAATATGAGAACTTGAAGAGAGGCCCACAGGAAAGTGTCCAACATTATTGTGCTAGATTCAATAATACCTATCTTGCTATTCCAATAAATCTTAGACCACCACCAGACTTAGCATTGATCAAATTCCCTAATGGATTTGACTCAGACATGGCTTACCAGCTTAAGGAAAGAGCTCCTCCTAGCCTTGAAGATATGCAGAGCATAGTTGTGAGCATTGAAGCCAATTTGATTTCTAAACGAAATCGAGCTAGATCTAAAAGAAGAACAACTTTCAAAGAAGAACCATCTGCCTTTGAACAAAAACTTGATGCAATCATTAAAGGCATGGCCAGGCTAGGAGATAGAGTAGAAACTATTGAGAGTAAATTTTCATGGGAAGGCCAACCAAACAGCAATGAAAAAAATCCGAACTTTAGAAAAAATCAAAACCCCAATGTAGGAAAAGTTAGTCTAGACCAAAACATAAGGCCCCCCTTCCAAGAAAACTATGCAGAAGCCTCCACATCTAGTGAACCAACAAAGGACCCCCACATTAACCTAATGGGTCTCAATAGTGGACAACCAATTTTCCTAACTCAAGAATATCAAGAGGCTCATACTCTTAGTAAGTTTCAAATGCAATCAGGGGAATCCTTTGATTTTAAGCAAGGGTATGATACAGCTGTGTATGAAGTCCACAAGCAATATAACTTGAGAAGTAGGAGAATAGACATCCCTGATGATCCCAAGAAGAGGACAATCAAGCAACCTACCAAAACCAGACTCAAGGACTCTCATATACTAATTATCCCTAAATCAACTTCCAATCGAAATAGTCCAACAGTTGAAGATGTTTCAGACAAAGATAAATCAAAACAATGCCCGACATTTGTTTCTCCACTTAGAGAGATTGTAGAGGAACCTTTGGAAGATGGTGTGCAAGTGACTCCAGCTCATCATAACATTCCAGTAAAAGAGGTAGTTATTGAAAACTTAGTTGAAAAACACAACCTTGCTGCCCAAAATGCCAAAATACAAACAGAAAAACCCTTTAATATGGAGGCTGAAATAAGTAAGTTAAGAGTATCCATCCCATTATCTGAATTGACTATGCATGAAGTTTTTAGAGAAAAAATCAGTAGATCATTACAAATTTCAAAATACAAGGATTTAGTGAATATCCTTGATGATCGACTAGAACTTATATCTGGCCCTGAAGCAAATGGTAAATTAGTAGAGGGAGGGGTCCCTCCCTTCTATGTAAGTTTAAACATTCATGACAAGGTGCTTCATAATGCAATGTTTGATTCAGGAGCTTCCCACAATCTGATGCCTAAATCTATCATGGAAAAGTTGGACCTAGATATCACAAGGCCATATAAGGACTTATTTTCCTTTGATTCCAGTCAGGTCCAGTGTTTAGGCTTAATCAAGGATTTGTGTGTGTCATTAGTCCAATATCCAGCTAAGACAATTCTCATGGATTTGGTGGTAGCTGATATTCCACCCAAGTATGGAATGTTGTTATCTAGATCCTAGAGTGCCAAGCGACAAGGATCTTTGCAACTAGACATGTCTTATGCCACCATCTTAGTCTTCGGCTAGCCTAAGAGGCTATACCGAGAAACTTTAACGAAGTATGTGGTAAGTAGTCAAGAAAAACCCCAAAACTTTCCTATTTATTATATGCATTCGGACATGGACTCTTTTATCTTGTACAACATCGAGATTCAAACCCCAACTGAAGTTAAAATTATGGCTTTAAGTCAGGATGAATTCCTAGACAAAGAATCCATAGTTCATATTCAAGAAGTCTTGGAGAACAATAAATTGACAGTCACACATGAGGAATCCCATGAGACTGAAAATCCAACTATGCCTGCTGAACAAATTGAAAAAGCTCCTAATACCAGTTCAAATCAAGAAAACCTATGGTACCTAGAGTTTGATGGATCTGTTAATAAGCTAGGAGCAGGGGCAGGGGTTTGGATACACAATATGAAGGATGACCACGCTGAGGGACATGCATATAGATTGAATTTCAAATGCACTAACAACATGGCCGAATATGAATCCCTCCTCTTAGGGCTCAAAGTGATCAAAAGCCTAGGTGCAGCTCGAATATCAATTTTGGGATATTTTGATCTCATCATTTAACAAATAAAGGGTAACTTCATTACAAATGATCTTAGGCTAAGATCATACAGAGTTGCTACAATGGAAGTTCTCAACACCTTTCTTGAATCCCAATTGACCAAGATTCCAAGGAATCAAAATCTGCATGCTCATAGTCTAGAAACCTTTGCAAGCACTTGAAAATTTCCATTTAAGCCCAGTCACCAATTCACTGCCGAAATCAAACATAGACCTGTTGTACCAGATAATGTCAAAAACTAGCTTGTGTTTGAAAATGACACACAAATCAACAATTTCCTGACTTTGAAAGAGGAGTTCTCAAGCACAAAAATGGATACCAACATAATAGATGAAAGCAATCAAATAAACAAAATTGAAACACATATTTCTGCTGAAACAACAAATCAAATTATACATCCCACTAAGTTCACTAAAACAGATTTACAGGTACTTCAAGAAAAGGAAGGTGAGGATGCAATTGCAGCAAAATGTGAAGTCATTGAGTTGAAGGATAATTTCCTACCTACAGGCCTCACCCCTTTAGAAGACATTTTTTACTCAAATGACATCTCTAGGAAACCTAAAATATAGCCATTAAATGCAGAAATTGAGGACTGTAATTTAGGAACTGCAGAAAATCCCAAAATGGTAAAATTGTCCAAAGTTCTACCTCTTGACCAAAAAATCAAGTATATTGAACTATTCAAATAATTTCAAGATGTCTTTGCATGGAGTTATGAGGACCTAAAGTCTTATGACACTGCAGTCATCCAAGACACCATACCTCTCAAAGAAAACCGAAAACCTTTCAAACAG
>APFE030052358.1:0-19308 GCA_000404065.3 Pinus taeda | reverse complement strand
TGGAGCAAATTTAGGGGTTAACAATACTTAGCACCAAATTTTATCAAATCATTTTGCACTAATGATTTTTTTTTTAACTTCATGGCAATTGAACACAAACACAACTCGAACTTGGTTACATATGCAACTACCATGGGTTTCTGGTAATAGCTATAAAGATTTGCTTGTTTGAAGTTGGGAGAGTCTTCTAGTTGTAATTGTTATAGGATGTCCTAGTCCAAATGTTTAATGGTGCTAAGGGTTGATATTTATATGACTTGCAATCTTACTATGATTATTACTATGATTTGATGCCTATCCTGTCTCGCACTAGAAATTTTGTTGCCGACCTGGAATAAGCCTTTGGGAATTCACGTTGTCAACAATTGTATAATTGGCAACTAGGGCCAAAATCCATGTGGGTCACCTCATTTATCGCAGCTAATTTTTTTCCTAGATTCCTTTTGTCGAGAGATGTAGAATTGATCTAAATATCATCCGATTCCGGCAAGTATTTTTGGAGATATGAATTTATTTGTAATTACTTGACAAATTGTCAAGGTCGGCCAGCAGTTAAGTGTGTGGCACTCTTGCCCAGTGTTGCATATAAATAGAGGAGAGGTTGAATCATTATCTCAACTCATCTCATCCTCCCATCTCTTCCTTGTCTCTTGGGTATACGAAGGAAGGAGGACGCAGTTCTCATGTGGGAAAGAGGATGCAGCGAGGGCAACATTGGAGGAGGACGCAATTAGGGCAGCCTCTCCTAGGGTAGCCGAAGAGCTGAACAAGTCTATGTTGACTGTTTGAGGGCACATTTATGACATCGTTGACTTGTTAGGGCTGGCTGCAGTATGCTGTAGCATTCACTGTTGTTTTGACCATCTTACTTCGATTGTTTTGGGCTACCACTACTTCTGTCAGAGACCAAGTTCGCCTAGGTTGTCTTGAGGACATTTTGGGAGCTAATTGATCCCTTTTACTATTGCTGTTCAAGGGTTTCATCACTGTTGTTGTAAATCACTGATTAGTGATATTGTACTATCTCTCTCTCTCTTTGTGCTGAATTATTGAAGATAAAAGAAGATTTGATCAAAGGGTCTCCCCGCATTGGGGTTTGTCCCCGGCTAGCCACCACATCTGGTGTCTCTTGTCTTGGCTTGTTTTCTGTCGATCTTTTAATGTGCTATCTGCACTTTACTTTATGTTTATGTGATTGCTAAACAATGGCTATTAAGAAGAAAAGAAGTAAACTGCTCTAAGCATAGAACATACCATAATTTAACATGGTATCGGAGCTGAGGTGAAGACAAAGCCCAAGCAAGAGCAAGAGCAAGAGAAAAATCAATCACCAAAGGTTGTGAAGCTATCTTAAAGAAGTCATGGGGTCCTCAACACATATCCCTGCTAAAGACAAACTCCGTGAGAAGTCTGACTATCATGGATGGAAGATGTCTCTCAATCTAACATTAGAAGAGTAGGAAGTGTTGGACCATGTGAGAGGCAAGATTGTTGAGCCTCCATCAAATGCATCTGTTGCTGCTAGGTACAAGTGGACCAAGGGAGAAGTCAAAGCAAGGAAGATCATCCGGGACTCTATTGACAAGCGCCTGGTGGCCTATGTTTCTGAGTTGACCACCTCCAAGGAAATCTACGATAGATTGGTGAGTTTATTTAAAGTTAATGATGCAAATCAAGTTTTATTCCTTAGAAATAAGCTGAAGGAAATTAAGAAGGGCAAAGATGAGAGTATGCTAGCATATTTCTTAAGGATCACCGAGATCAAGAATGATCTCCTATCTATTGGGGAAGTAGTTCTTGACGGGGAAATGACACTCACAACTCTTGGACGACTGCCACTTGAATGGTATATATTTAGGACTACTTTGCTCAACAATAATGTAATTCCTGGATTTGAGGAATTGATGGCGAGATGTATTCAAGAAGAGATAAGGATGGAAGAGCAAGAAATGCCCACACTTAAAGGCCATCCCTTTGCCTTTTCTTCTCATGCTAAAAGAAGAAACAATTCTGGGGCTAAATCCAAAGGAAAGGCAGGACCAAAAGGTGGAAGAAAAGGTCGATGTTACAATTGCAACAAAATGGGCCACTATGCGAGGGAGTGCCCTGATAAAAGGGACTCACACAATGACAATGATCAAAATCACTCTCAAGGCAATCAAAGGAATGGCAGGTCCAATTGCAAAGGTAAAAGAAATGTCAGAAATCAAGGAAGAGGACAACCCTTCAAGAAGGTAAGAAACTCCGCAATAAAGAGTCGCAAAGGTGCCCCTTCACTTATTGAGTCTACATTACTACTCAACATTAGACTAGTATTGTTTATTCCACCAATGGGTGAAAAACTCCATTAAATAAAGAAATCAAACCTGCTCTATAAAAAATAGATCACTCCATCCCAAAGCAAGCAATGTGAGTATCATGGGCCAATCTCCCAGAGCTAGACACCAGGCTTATGGGAGAAGGACTGCCTCAGGCCATTCACCCCTAGCCCAATCAACATGGCCCCATGGGTGAATGTATCATTCTCCCCTAGTCAAATCAACATGACCCCGTGGGAGAATGTCTACCCGATGTTGCAAACTGCAAAAACATCAACAGGACCTTCTAAAAATAGCAACTCTCTCCAATCTATGAAAAATGTGCCTGATCCGAGGAACCAACCACCAGCCTATATCTGCACTTGTCTTTGACTCTCCAACCTAATGAAATGTGCTGGTTTTTAACCCTCCAAATTTGAATGGGGCAAATTTAGGGGTTAACAATACTAAGCACCAAATTTTATCAAATCATTTTGCACTAATGAATATTTTTTAACTTCATGGCAGTTGAACACAAACACAACTCGAACTTGGTTACTTATGCAACTACCATGGGTTTCTGATTATAGCTATAAAGATTTGCTTGTTTGAAGTTGGGAGAGTCTTCTAGTTGTAATTGTTATAGGATGTCCTAGTCCAAATGTTTAATGGTGCTAAGGATTGATATTTATATGGCTTGCAATCTTACTATGATTGTTACTATGATTTGATGCTTATCCTGTCTCGCACTAGAAATTTAGCTGCCAGCCTGGAATAAGCCTTTGGGAATTCACGTTGTCGACAATGGATGTCAAGTGACTAACACCCACCCTTCTAGATTTAAATAGTCCATTTTATTCTTCAATATGTGGTTTTTGCTAAACATAATCTTAAGGGTTAATTGTTTAAGTGGTACGTCTTTGCACTTGCAAGGAGTAATTTGATAAGCCATTGCACTTGGGGATGAAATTGGATTCAAACGGTCGATATGCATTAGTGATACTATTTAATTCAAAGATAAGGAAATATACCTCTGCCTTATTGTTTATGTAAGTTTTAATAAAAATGTTTGGATAAGTTGTTTTTCATTTGATTGGAAGGCACCTTTGAAATACTCACTCAGCATGACCTAACTACAAAGTAGTTGTATGATTAGTCATTTACTGGTACCTGTTTGCAAGGCATCTATTGTTTGTCTCTGGTTTTGCATGCATTGATGAATTTTTGTGGATCTTATATGTATTATGGTACAATGGGTGTCTTCCAATGTGAAATTTCCTGGTGGATATGCTTTTCTTCAATAATTGGTTCATGATAATGAGGTGTAAAGAGATGAAATAATTACCTAGGGTTTGTTTGCGTATCATGCCCAGTTAAGGGGGAAATGAATTTTAATTTGTTTTTCCTTTGAAGATCTATATTTTGGAATTGACTTTTTCCTCAGTAGCATTGTCTGTTTCAATGTATTTGAAATTTGAAACTTTGTTAAGGATATGTCTGAGAATGTTTTCATTCAAGCTTTACAGAGGGTTTTTAGGGATAGATACATAAAACATATAAGAAAAATCTTTACATAAAAGTCACCCTAGGCTTATGTAGTGTGGAATGTTATATCCAAATTTCTCCAGTGAATCTTTGAGAGGATTAATGACAAAGTTCGCACTGGTATCAGCCTATGGGCCAGTTGAATCATAGATAATGTGTAAAATAGATGAACATGTCATTGGTGCCATACTGTTGGTTCAGTAAGTTATAACTTATCTGTCAAAACCTGCTTTTAGGAGAGAAATTTAGAATTTGTAAGCCATGTAGATGTGAAAGTTTATCTAACATGAGATAGATATTAGTTCATGTTCACATTTTCTCTCAAAACTGGGGTTAATCTTTTTGAAAAATACACTGATGGAATGTTTGAAATTTGTATAACTGTGTATACAGGGCCGTAAATTTTCTGTTCGAGGTCTCTTGGGAGATGAAGCATATTCAACTGGTTTTGGTGAAGGATCTTTGGTGATCTTTCGACTGGCTCCACAGGTATCTTCTCATCCGTTCATACACTATAAAATAACAGAAGGAACATTAAATGGAAAACCAAAGACTTATTGTGAGAGTAGAAGAGGGAATTATTTTTCTGCATCGTGTTATCCAAGATGCTTTGGCTATATGGGTTTCTATTGAAACTGGAAAATGTTATAAATTAGGGTCTTGAACCGTAAACTCAGGTTGTTTTAGAGAATGTAATGAAATTATTTTTTCATTTTCATTTTACATAAATAGGTTTATGATGTGCAGGACTATCATCGTTTCCATGTTCCTATCAGTGGTGTAGTTGGGAAGTTCATTGAGATTCCTGGCCCTCTATATACAGTATGTGCATCTGCATAAATTTTCATGATGGAATTCATAAACTTGTAGTCTTGATATCCAAATCAGTCCATAACACTTCTATCTTTTAAAGGAAAAATCCCACATGTGGTTTTTAACACCTTTCTTATGACTGGTCTTGTAGGTCAATCCTATAGCAGTAAATAGTAAATATTGCAATGTGTTCACTGAGAACAAACGTGTAGTCTGCATTATTTCTAGCGAAGAATTCGGAAAGGTAAAACATGTCTTTTTTTCTATTTGTTTAAATCCTTACCATATATTCTGCAATCAATTACTATGATTTCTTCCATTTCACCTGTTGCTTCCTGCGAGTATTTTCTCTCATTTTTTTGATGATCCATATGCATTATTACTAAGTTACTAACTGAGTGATTTTATATTTATAATTAGCAATGCCTATTTTTCCCTTCTATATCTGCACATCCGAATGGATGCCTGTTTACTTTTTCAGCATATATAAGAGTCTTATTGTCTTCTATGTTATTTTAATTTATCATGCCATTTATTATATGGTGAAGTTTGCTACCTGTCATTCCAATCTCCTTTTAAAAACTACAAGCTGGGGAGTCAAACTCCTACAGGGAAAATAACAGCATTGACCTGAAAAATGTGAAACCACTATCTTCACAACAAGCTCAGCTACTGCAACCATTCTTCCTCCACACACAATGAGAAAATCTCATTCCTAAGACACCAGAAGAGACTCTACAGTCTGTACAGCCTTAGTGTTACCACAGAACATGTAGGGAGCTTAATCCTTGGAGGTAAGTGGACCTTTCAACGTATTTTGATGCATAACCTTCCATTAGGGATGCTTTTGAGGCATTTTCACTTCCCCAAGGAAAATTTGCATATTTGAAAGTGGTTTTCTCCTCAATGGTACACCTCACATTGTACGAGGCATGTTCTACATATTTGGAGGCATGGATGATGGCATAGTTCATTGGCATTCTCTACATGGCAAAGATGTGGAATACCATTCACAAGATGATGACACATGGCATGCAAAACCCCATATTTGAGGAAAATATGCAGTCCTTAATGATGTGTGATGATGTGTGCTATATCATCCAAGAGATAAGTTATGGAGCGTTGATACTTTAGGGAGTTACTATGTTATGGTTGCCCCACATATCAACCCACACGTGGCACATATATTCATGAAACATATATGTAAAGAAATATTATATCATTATATATGGAGCGTCTTGCATGGAAGGCTGTATAAGATACCTCTGAAGGGTCCCTTTAAGCCAATGTTATTGACATCATGTTGGCGAAAATATCATTAAGGGTCTGGACTGCCAAAAAACAAAATATCATAAATATCAGGAAAATATCAGAAAATATTGGCAAAATTAAAAAAATGCAAAAAAATCATTTTTATTCATTTTTTTTAGCATTTAAAGCAACAAAAACATCAACTAAGTGCATTGCCATGTAAATATGTAAACAGAACTAACATATAAGATGTATAAGATGTCTAGTGCTATATCAGACGTCAACATTGAATCATGTCCTGACTTCTGAGTCTTTACTCAACCTCAAAATAACAAAAATTATAATAAATGTATCTCATCATTGTGAGTCAGCTATAATGAAATCAGATAATAAACTAGTGATCTCCTCTGCCTCTCTTACAGGCAAAGGTAATTGCTCTAGAAAGGGCTTTTCCTCTAGAGGAAGAAGGCCCAAGGGATGGCATTGAGCTCTAATGTCTGCTAGAAGAAGATGAAGAAGAAGCAGGAGGTAGACTCTAACACCTGAGTGCCTAAAGGTTGTGATACCGGATCCATGGGGTGTTGATGCTCCACGGATACATGTTTCAAATACGGATCCAGCCAAATCCACATATGATCAACCATGTAAATAGATCCTTCAAACTTGGAAATGGATCCTATGCTGCTGAAATGGATCTCGTGACAGCTAGCCCTCAGACACCAGATCGTAGGCAAATAACATTTGAGTTTTTGGTTTATTTTTCATTTTTTAAGGATATTTTCCACCTGTTTGAAACCCTAAAAAACAAATAGTATATTTATACTTTAGTTAAATTTCTTTTTAGTAATTTGTAGGATGTATAAACTATTAATTACCAATTGGATAGCACCTGATAATGCAAAGGCCTGATACATCAAAATTTTAATTTTCAATTTTCAATAATGCTAACAATAAAGCTTTGAGACAATACATAGATAATAATATATAGTATACAAAGGATGGTTCTGGCTAATAATCTAATTAGAGAAGCCCATCCAACTATAGTTGAAGAGTCCTCTTAGAATAGTATGATAAATACATTATAGCATGTTCTCAAACAGTGTACAATATTCATTTACCATTGTAAGTAGATGGGAAGTTTTAGATTTTAAGGTAAATTTCAAGGAAGATGACAGGTTGATCATGATGTAGAGTTGAAATATTCAAATGATGAGCATGTAGAACCATTTTTGGACATGTAGTTAGACCTACTCTACGCCATCATATCAATAGAGTGATCATTGATAAGACACTCAATTTTGTATTACAGTTATCCTTTTTGTGCAAAGCATGATGCATCATGATTTCAGTTTCAAATTTATAAATTATCTAATGATTTTGGATCTAATGTTTTGATTCATTAATGGATTTGATTTTCAACTTTGAATATTTTCTTTAAAATATATATAGTATTGTATTGTATTTTGCATATGTGGCTTTTCCCCACCATATCCAGATCCTAGATTCCCAAAAATATTGTGGATTTGAATCTAGGTTTATATCTGTTTCCATTTTATAGTAACTTATCCTAAAGGTGGTGATGTTGGCTTACTCTCGGCCTCAATAATCACCTCCTCCTCCTCCTATACCTCTCTCTCCCTTGCTACCTCATCTAGTGCCTCCTCTAACCAATCAAGGACCAATTCTATGATAGGCCTCTTGGTCTCAACCCTCCATGTAGGAGTGGTGTCAATCTCATCCAACGAGATGTTGAAATATGTAACTAGGTTCGGTCTTCATAATGTCTCATGTAATCCCGATTTTATGTATTTGATGTAAAGAGAAAAAAAAAATTATTATTGTTATTTTTTAGCATGGGTCTCATGCTCAAGGTCATTTTATTTATAGGTCAAACACCCATGGAGTACTTCTAGGGCTTTGTCATAAACTCTAAGAGTCAAAAAGTCATTGTCATATGTAAAAGACCCTATTGGGCATCTTGTATCATGTAAGAAGATTTTATGTAAGTCAAAATTGTGTCACCAAGTGCCTCCAAGACCAAGTCAGACTTCAGGAGACAGGTTAGCCTACAAGCAGTGAAGTCAACCTCATTAGGGTTGTTCGAGCCTCATAGAAGCCTATATATAAGATGGAATTTGACCTCATTTGTAGACACACCAACAAGTTTGATAAAGACAAGAAAAGAAGATAAAAAGTCAAGTGAAGAAGAGGAGCAGTCAAGGAAGAAAGATCGAAGCATTTTGGAGACTGTTTATACCTATGAGTAAACTAGGGCACCTTTTGCAGCAGTAAGACCAAAATTGCAGTCACTATAGAAGCTGAAGTTTGGATTCATAAAGATCAAGTTTGAAGGCCGAGTTGCTAAGGAGAAAGAAGATCCCCAAGAAAAGAAGAAAGGAGACATATTCTACCATATTCCAGCCACATGTGCAAGCTAGGGTTTGTGCAGTTAGGCCTAAAATTGCAGTCACAAGTTGCAAGTCCGAAATTGAAGTCTATTAGGTCCCTATACTGCTAGTGTAACCCCTTATTGTTATTAGTACAACCCCCTTATTATATTGTTGTGCCCATTTAGTCCCCATATTGTTATTATTGTGCTCCATAGAAGCCCACTATTATTATTATTGTGCCCCTTACATTATTATTGTTATGTCGGCTTCTAATTATATTATGATCCCTAGACTCCTATTATATAGAAAGGAGGTTCTTGTCATTTGGTATTCATCTAAGAATTGTTCATTTGTTAATGTAAAGGAGGTTACCCCTCGAAGAGGCTGAATTTTAGGCATTGATCTATCTTTTCTATCTTTTTGTTGAGCTGTTTCATAACATTTGGTATCAGAGCTTTGGATTCTAGGGTTTTCGCTGCTCCAAACAGGTCATCATGGCATTTTCGCTACAACTTTTTTTTTTGCTACGTTTCAGAAGCTAAAATGAAAACCCATTTGAGACAAAATCTCGCTAAACCTCGGGTCTAAATTTCAGAGCTTGTCTCGCTATATTTTTGGTGATATGATCCGAGGAAGTTATAGTTTTTGGCAAGCTCCAGAATTTCATCTGAAACAGGTCATCGTGGAATGTTCGCTATAACGTTCTCTCTACGAAGTTTTAGAAGCTAAAAAAAAACCATTTGAGAAGAAATTAGTCTGAACCTCGGGTCCAAATTTCAGATCTTGTCTCACTATATTTTTAGATATATGATCTGAGGAAGTTAGGGTTTTGCAGACTCCTGAATTACATCTTAAACAGGTGACCTTCGAAAAATCGTCGTAACTTTCTCTCTGAGTATCAGATTGAAATTTCGTAAAAAGTTACAGAAAGAGGACGGACTGTAGTTGTTTGTATGTATTTTTCAGATTCGAAGGTCAAAACAGCGACACGTGGCACTGCATACAAGTTCACTATTCTGAAAAGGCATATAATCAAGTCATATTGGGAGATTGTGCATAACTATTTCTTGGAGAATCAACTTTCGATCAGACTGGTGGCAAAAGAAAGAGGACGCAGAGGTCTACTGCAGGTCATGATTTCAAAACTGGAAGATCCGCAATTACAGAGTTACAGTTGTTTCAAGATCGAGCTCCTAAAATTAAGAAAAAGCGAGATGAGGAAGTTTGATGGCAAGGTTTCGGTAAATTGGATACTATAGATGGAGAAATATTTTGATCTACATGGTGTACCACTGTTACAAAAGGTATGTATTGCATCTAACTATTTAGAACCGAATCAGTTTTTATGGTATAAAGGGCTTTGTGCTCGTAAACCACTTGTCACGTGGTCAATTTTCACGGAGGAAATGATAGCAAATTATGAGGATACAAAGAGAAACACCTTCTTTAGCCAATTGATAAATTTCAAACAAAAGTGTTCAATGGTAGAGCACATTGAGGACTTTCAAAAATTGAATACAAGGGAAAATGATATTCCAGAGAAGCAGAGGATTGATGTCTCCATAGGGACTTTAAAGGATAAGATTCAACATGAGGTTCGTTTTTGAGAACCTGATTCATTGGAGAAGGAATTCAGGTTGGCAAGAAAAGTGGAAAGCAAAATTATGGCAACAAGGAATTCTACCCCTCACAACTATAAACATGGAAGTGTTGTTTCTCCTAACCTTCCACAACCTACAAGGGTGACACCACAAAAATTGGAAGAAAAAAGAGCAAAAGGACTTTGTGACAATTGTGATAACAAATACATTAAAGGTCATAAGTGTCCTCAGAAGAAATTATTTTACATTGATTGTGAAGAGGAGGAAGAAAATGATCAAGAAACATCAAAAGAAGAGGATATACACTAGGAGCCAACCCCAAAGAAAGAAGAAATGAATCCAACCATATCTTGTAAAGCATTGGCAAGAATTACCTCTCTTCAAACTCTCAAGATAGAAGGACATATCAAGAAGAAAAAGGTTCAAGAAGTGAAAGATCACATCGAAAAAGAAGAAATGAATCCGACCATATCTTGTAATGCATTGGCTAGAATTACCACTTCTCAAATTATCAAGATATAAGGACATATCAAGAAGAAAAATGTTCAAGAAGTGAAAGATCACATCGAGCATCAAGAAATGAATCCGACCATATCTTGTAATGCATTGGAAGAAATTACCACTCCTCAAAACTCTCAAGATAGAAGGACATATCAAGAAGAAAAAGATTCAAGAAGTGAAAGATCACATTGAGCATCAACAACAAGTTCTCCAACTTTTAAAGGATAACACCACTTTGGTGCAAAATCGAATGAGACAACAAGAAAATCAACATCACAATGAAAGAAGTTTTGATGTAGGCGATTGGGTATTTTTACGGTTACATCTCAAGAAAGCTATTTATGAGAAGGAAATGTTGGAAATACTACATGCACTTAAGAAATGACGACCTTACCTAATGGGAAGACACTTCAAGGTAAAAATGGAGCATGATAGTTTATATACTTTTTAGAACAAAGATTGTCTTTAGAAGAACAGAAAAAATGGGTCAAAATATGTTGGGCTATGACTTTGAAATCATCTACAAAAAAGAGAAGAAAAATGTTGTTGCATATGCACTCTCAAGAAAGGATGAGGATGTGGAAGCATTGTTTTGTGCTATTTCTATTATCTAACTAGATTGGATAAACAAAGCAAGGGATGAATGAAAGAAGGACGAAGAAGTGTGGCCACTCATTCAAAAGTTGCAGAAGATCCCAGTTCAAGCAATATTGCCAAAAATTGAAGAGGAAGGAACAATCATATTCGAACCTGGAGCAGTCACAAAAACAAGAACCCGACAGCTACGAAATCGATTAATTTCAGAGTATCTCATCAAGTGGAAGAACTTTCCTGCTGAAGATTCCACATGGGAGGACAAGAATTTATACATAAGCATCAAGAACTACTCAAGCGTTAAGGACAATACTTTTTGAAGGAGAGGGGCATGTTAGGTCCCTATACTACTAGTGTAACCCCTTATTGTTATTAGTACACCCCCCCTATTATATTGTTGTGCCCATTTAGTCCCCATATTGTTATTATTGTGCCCCATAGAAGCCCACTATTGTTCTTATTGTGCCCTTACATTATTATTGTTATGACGGCTCTGATTATATTATGATCCCTTAGACTCCTATATATAGAAAGGAGGTCTTGTCATTTGTATCATCTAGGAATTGTTTATTTGTGTAATGTAAAGGAGGTTGCCCCCTCGAAGAGGCTGAATTCTAAGGCGTTGATCTATCTTTTCTATCTTTTTGTGAGTTGGTTTCATAACAAAGTCGAAGGAGAAGTTGCAACAATTGTGAAACAAGTTTGACTTGGGTTGACTTTATGAGAAGCAAGCTCATCAAAGGAGAAGGACTTGGTCTTGGAATTCATCATTTGAAGATTCTATAAGAAGAGAGGAATTCTTGTGGGTTTTCCTCTCAAGAGGAGAGGTTTTGGCCCTGGCTAGCAACCTATATTTTGTGTCCTCTTGTCTCATTGATCTTCATATTTTGGTAGCTATTTGATGATAAGAACACTATAATAATCAAGTAAAGAAGAAGCTAACTACAAAGTACATCAAGTTAAGTAAAAGATTGTCACAAGCAGTTATCAAAGACTAATGTAAGAGAAATCACCCTAATCTAGCTACCCTTGATTTCTCAACATGGTTTCAGAGCTAAGTTGACAAGAAGAAGAGGAAGCTTGAATATCATAAAATTGAAGAAGAATACATAAGGGCCAAGCATAAGAGGAGCATCAAGTCAAATCATCAAGGAGAGATAAGTGCATCAAGGAGGACTAGTCTATACATCATCTTAAAGGAAAGAACTCTTGGAAGAAGAAGAAGACATGAAAGACCCTACTTCTCAAGGAAAGAAGGAATGAACACATTTGAAGCATCTTGAGAAGTCTCCACATTCTACAATCTATCCCAAAGAAGCAAGAAGAAACATTTTATCATCATCAAAGTAGTCAAAGTGAACTCCCTCACATTGAAGAAAGATCACATCTCAATCATCCTTGAAAAAGATCATCTCTTCCCATATTGAAGAAGAAGCATTGTCTTTTGAAGAAAGAAGATCATCAAGAAAGCAAACATCATGAAGGAAGCATCTTCAATTGTCAGCAATAAAGGAGTAGTGAAAGTCAACATCATCAAAGGCATCTAATTGAAGATATCATCATCAAAGGAGTATCTTCACTTGACAAGTAAGTATTCTTTATTTTATGCCTCAATCTATTGTGACTTCTTTTTGCAAGGAGAACAACAAACTTGTTGGGCCATCAAATTACCATGCATGGAAGAAGAGAATATATTTGATCCTCATAGAAAATGAATTTAGTGAATATGTCATGAGCTCTATCACCAAACCTCCTCAAGAGAAATCTCAAGCACTGTCAAAGTATATGAAAGGAGAAATAAGTGTTGAAAGAATCCTTATTGAATCAATCAAGGATTCTCTCATTCCTTATATAACAAAGTTGAAGACATGAAAAGACATCTATGAAGAATTGGTGGAATTGTTCTTTGTAAGTACTACCGAAGAAATTATATCGTTAAGAACCAAACTATACAAGATGAAGGTATCGAAGGAAGAAGGGGTAGCCTCATACCTTATCAGGGTATCTCAAATAAGAGACCAACTACAAGAGCTTTGAGAAGTAATCTCTGATCGAGAAATGAAACCATTGTGCTCAATGCACTACCTAATGAATGGGGCAACTTTGTGTCAGGTATCTATGGAAAAAAGGAAACTACACCATTCAATGATCTATGGTCATTATGGAAAATTGAAGAAACCATACTGAAGGCAAAGAATGATGCTGGATCAAGGACTTGAGTAAATTGAAGTGTTTCAACTATGGCAAGTATGGTCATTATTCGATGAAGTGTCTGAAGAAGAAGCAAGGACATAATGAGAAGAAGAAGGGGAAGGAGATTGCAGGTGTCGCCACTTCTACTGAGATAGATGATCTCTCCAAGAGATTGGAGAGTGAGGATTTTGATCTGATTTGTCATTTATTCGAGGGTGCCATCGACGAGATTGCATAGTATGTGGAGAGTGGTGCGTCAAAGCATATGATAAGGTTTTGTGATATGTTCGAGAATCTAGCTAAGTGGGACTCAAAGTTGCACAAGGTGGTGGGCAACAAGAGTCAGAAGGAGATCAAAGGATCAAATGTTGTGCCATTCATAATGGAGTTAGGTCAGTTGATGCGAGTTCAGGATGTACTGTATGTACCAAAACTCAGATATAACATTTTGTTTGTCTCAGTGATCAAGCAAAAGGGGTTTGACATGATTTTCCAGGATGGGAAAGTGAAGCTCAAGCCCAAAGGCTCTAGCTCTGGTGGAGTGGTCATTGCAGTTAGGGAGCATGGTCTATACAGGGTGATAGGCAAGCCTATAGATCATGAGAAGTAGAAGAAGGAGAAAATTTAGGTTCTAGAGGTTCAAAGGGAGTTAAGTTCTAGGGGAGGTTTGTAAGTTTAGAGGGAGAATGTGCAGCCCAAGAAGAGCACGTGGTCAGTGGGGAGCAAGGGTGCTTCTACAACTGGCAAGAAGGAACCGTGGGAAGGCCTGAAAGCATTTCAAGAGAAGAAGCAAGAGGCTTCTCGTGGCATTGAGACTTTCGAGAAGGGCATAGTTCATGCTACAAGGTATGCTGGAGTGGTGAGCCTAAGGAGTTGGGCTAGTGTTGCCACCAGTGACAGTGATGAATAGTGACTTCCTAATCTTGTAAGTACCTCCCTCGCTAAGAGGGAGTGTTGATATTGGTAGCTTGGGAGGTACTCCAAACCCTAGGGTACAGGGTTGTGGAGGAATTAGCACCAGAAAAGGGCTTTACGGGCTAAGCACCCAATGTGGGGGTTTTCCATCCAAAGAAGTGGGCCCAAACACAAGCATGCATTTAATGATTTGACACTTGTAGAGCACCCTTAATGGAGCAAGCGGTTGAAAGCAACACCAAGGGAGGAATTATAGATTGGGAGAAATTTATTTTTTTATGTTTCATGTGGGTTTGTGGCACAAAAGACAAGTCAGCGTAAACTTAGAAGATGCCCCAAGGGCTAGTTGTTGCACACCCTAGAGAGACATATAAAATGGTGAGATGAGGAGCCTCTTAATGCACATCTGAAGTGCATCAAATCATACGAAGACGCGTCTGAAGTGGTCACAAACCATTGTAACTTAGCGAAGGAGGAAAAGACACATGTTTTAGGGTAATTTTTGTGATAGCTAGAGAGTCGAGTTGGGTAGGAGTGCAATTCATGGCAAGAAGGGAAGTTCTGGGCATCTTTTGTGTGAGTTTCTTTGGTGGTACAAACCTCTAAAATTAGGCCACAACTTAGTATAGTTTGGGCAAGATGGTCAAGGGTCCTGTAGTCTCTGATTTGGAGAGGTTGAAACACATAAATAGGTGCCATATCAATCCTAGAGGCCAGTGTATGGAAGGAGCTTGAAATGGGAGGAGGACCACAAATTGAGAAGGGGTTTTTGGAGCAGGAAAGTAGCGCTGACATGTGTTAGTTTTTGTAGCATCAGATGTGTTCTAATCACAAAACTTGGTGGAGAGGCTAGGACACATGAGATCACCATAAGCCAGAAATCGTTTCTGGAAATTCTACCTAGAGATGGCTTAGTTAGATAATTAAGCTATTTTTTAATGTTTTCTAAGTCTAAAGTTAGAAAAACTGGTTAATTAATCAGAATTAATTAATTCATCTTGAGAATTCTCTAGAAACTCACACAGATTGATCCAGAAATGATTTGAGCCATTGATTAAGATTTAATCTTGGTTGTTGGAGTCCCAACAGGAAGATATAAGAAGGGATTGATGTGGTGATGGAGAATACACTTGAGCAATAGTTCCTCGTGCAAATTGAGCTAGCAGCGGTAGAGTTCGAGCCAGAGAAGGACGCAGTGTCAGTGAGGGGCAAAGACAATGATCTAGAGGAAGATTTCTAGATTCGGAGAGGCAACAACAAGAGGCTGAGTTATTCCTAGTACAGGAACGTGAGTGCAGGAGGGCACCAGTGCAAGAACGCAAGTGCAAGAACACGCGAGTTTAGGAACGCACAAGTGCAGGCAGTGTGAGTGTCAGTGAGGGGCAAGGACAATGATCCAGAGGAAGATTTCTAGATCCAGAGAGGCAACAACAAGAGGTTGAGGGAAAGCAGGAGAAGCAGAAGAAGAAAGATCTCTCCAAGATCAAGTGCTTCCACTGTGGGGAGATGGGTCATTATGCGACCTAGTGCCCAAGGAAGAAGAGTAAGGGAGAGTCTTCCGAGACTAAGGCAACGCCAGCACAGGCAGAGAAGGCAGTTTTGACAGATGATGACTGTGGCATGAGTGCACACGCACCACTTGAGCAGAAGTGGGGAGACATCGAGCTGTAGTCAGGAGGACTACAGGTGATGAGGGGCAGGATCCTTGAGGTACCCAGCCTCTTGGATTGGACCTTGCTATGGGAGCCCCATCGAGGAGTAGCAGGACTGGTTGAGTGGGTAAAGACGAATGTGGATGGAGCGGCAGAGAGAGCTACAGTGCAGGAGTCCCAAAACAGTGCAAGGCTTGCAGGCTCCAACAGTGCGAGAGGCATAGGAGTGTTGCACCAGTGTAGGATGGCACAGAGAGGTGTGCAACGGTGCGAGATGCAGTGAGTTGTTGTAGTGGCACAGAGGTCAAAGAGGGAGCACTTGTCAGCGACAGAGGGAGCTTCAACATCAGGAAGGTCTCTAGCCCAACAGAGAGGTTAGTGTTGGGAGATCAGTTACTTACTTCTTAGTAACTGAGTTGTAGTGCAGCAGTGGGCAGCGCGATGCAGCATGATGAGAGGAGTTGCAGTGCGGATGTAGTGTTGGGAGAAAGGACCAGCAACAATATGGATGCAGAGGGACTTGTCGTACAGATGCAGCAATAGCAGTGGCAGAACCATGGGCAACAATACAGGATGCAACAGTGTAGGGGATGGTGGGCAGTAGGCCTAACATCAGCACAGGGACCGATGCCGGATGATCAGAGCAATACTCAGTGAGGAGTATTATTAGAGCACAGTCCTTGCTAAGAGGGAGTATTGATTTGTGGTAGCACCGGATGTGCTCTAGCCATGAAATTTGGTGGAGAGGTTGGGGCACATGAGATCTCCAATACCCAGAAAGGGTTTGGGCAAATTCTAAATAGTTAGGGATATATTAAAATAATTAATATTTTTAATGGAGTCCCTAAGTCTAAACTTAGAGAAATTAAAATATTAATGTGGATTAATATAAAACTGTGTTAGAATGGTCCAAAACATGGATCAAGCCAGATCTAATCTTAGCCATTGATTAGGGACTTAATCTCGACCGTTGATATGTCAATGAGAAAAGTATAAGGGGAGGCTTGAGGGTCACATGGAGAGAACACACCAGGATGATCAGTCGTTCTATTCTCTAGAGCAAGGTTTGCTAAGAGAGATAGAATCAGTGATCGAAGAGAGCAGCTGAGGGGCATTGAGTACAAAGAAATAGAGAAGGCAGAGATTGTGCCGGGAGAGTAGCGCAACAGCTAAGGAGGGTGACGCAAGGCCATGTAGAGGCAGCCAGGTGCTGCGCAGAGCACCAAAAGGGCCAGCGTAGTTGATGCAGAGGCTCTAAGAGCTGATGCAGGGCCTCCTGAGGCCGACACAAGCCTAGAAAGGCTGACGCAGTCCAGTTTGGGCAGACGCTGGGGTTGTAGAGCAGTTTTGTGTTGAGGAGTTCCCTAAAGGGTTTTCTGGGGTTTTAGCCATGAGATTTCTCTCAAACTGTGAGGTATAGCTTCCAAGGAAATTCTCTGTTGGGTAGGCCAGTTTTGGCACCCAGATTGTACTATGATATTGCTTAATAAGCAAACCCTCAGGTAGTTGCACAGGTTTCCCCACATTGGGTTTTTTCGGGGACACTGGTCCAAAAATAATGGTGTCATGTGGTGTGTTTGTTCTTGTTTCTTTTAGTTGTTGATCTGTAATATGTTGAGCATGCAGTGGTGTTTATTTTCAGTATTAACTTTGTAAATAACTTGTTAAGGAAAAGTAACAAGTAGGTAGGAATAAATTAGAAAAAGTGCATGAAGGGTTTCTAAGTAAGTAAACTTAGAAACTTCAACATCCATCACTTTCATTCATGAATCAAGTCAATCTTGTCATCCATTTTTTCATTGGAAAGTGATCCATTAGTCCATATCTGGCCTTTCCTTCATGCCTTGCTACCTTCTTCGCATCATGTTTCCTTCATGCCTTGCTAGCTTCTTCGCATCGTGTTTCCTTCAAGATATTTCATCCTACCACACGAGCGTTAGTTGTAGATGACATCTACAACTCTTACTTTGGTAGCCCTATATTACCCCATCCAGATATTATTCAAAAATAGAAAATGAAATTAAATCAAAAATACCTTCTTGATGGTCTTTCATCATGAAATCTTCTTGTCTGCATCATCATCCTGCATATATATTGACACATCTCCAAAAAGATATACAACATCAAGTGTCTCTTTCTTTTTCAGACTTTATCAAGATCTTCATATCTTTTCCATGGAGATATCATAGCCAAATCATCTAGTAATTGGATGTTGATTGCCTTCTCCATAGTTGCTTTTTTCATGATCTCTTCCTTTCTTTATTCACACATTTCCTCCCAGGAACTTTCAATCATATTTTTTTCAACTTTATCAACCACCTCATATTTCATATGACGTCATATTATGTTGATTTTATCTACTCAATGTTTGAACCATGTCTTCATGCATACTTTCAAAGGAGGAGATCATTTATTTTGATCATGCTCATGAGGTGGAGCATTTATCCATGTTATCTACTGTTAAAATTTCTGTTTTCCCACCTCGGTTTTCAGTTTCTCCTTATTTCTCCCATATAGTTAAATGCCCTTTCCCATAACCATAAATTTAATAAGCTGAAATTTTTTTTTTTTTTTCTTTTATTTTTTTTTTTTTCTTGAAACACAAATTCTGGAAAATTTACAGAATCCTGGAAATTGCAGAAATAAAAATCAGCGGTAATAAACAATCATTAAAACACATTCAAACATTGATATTTTTGGTCAATGTAACCCTGGAAAAACCCCCTACAACTCTTGGGGAAAACCAGTTTGAGAGCTCTTCTTTATTTCTGGAAAATGCCTTTTACAGTGAGAAAATTTTCAGCAAAAAAATTACAGCAAAAACAAATTTTTCCAGCAAGCAAACTTATTTGTTTTCAGCCCAACAGACAACCTGGAAACTTGCTGTACGCGCAGTACGGACCATACGGATGTGCGGACTGTACGGACGTATGGATGTACTGACCGTACGGACTGTACAAACGACTGTACGGACTGTACGGACCGACCTCGATTTCTGTGCCGAAATTTGTCTCCTCAAAATTCGTGCCCAAAAAATCAAATTTTCTCTGTTTTCTCAGCAAAAATCAGCTTTTTCTGCTTGTTCTTTCAGCTGTACGGATTTGTTGAAGAGCTACCTTGGTATGCGTGCCAAACTGCTGCCTCTTTCTCCTTCCTGTCCAGAAATCTCCCTTGTTCTCTTGCTCTCCTTCTCCCAATCTGCTCATGAAAGAATGAATGATCTTTTCCTCCTTTTCCTCCCTTAACCGAACCCTAAATGACTTTTGGGTGATCCCTAAATGCAATGGCTGAGATAGATTTAGATCAATGGCTGAGATTAAATGCACATTTAAATCTCACTTTCTATTTTTTAATTCACCCACTTTAATAAAGACTCACTTAGTCATTTATTTCCAAAGTCGCTTTTCGTTTCTAATTTTTCATTGACTTTATAAAAGTCACTTTAAAATTAGACTTAGTAACTTTATCACTTAAAGTCACTTTTAAATTAGATTTTAACTTTATAAAAATTATAAAGTCACTTTAGGAGAAAAATTAAAATCTTTTGGACACTTTT
>APFE030052357.1:398194-435361 GCA_000404065.3 Pinus taeda | reverse complement strand
TTTAATGTAAATGGACACTTGTTATCCATAATTAGAGGTAGTTAGGACATGGAGCTTATAAATAGCTCATTGCAAGAGTGTTTGGTAGTTCGGGTGTAAGCTCTTGCAAATCAATTATGTAATTATTTTCTCTGATTAATAAAATTATGTGTCTGAGGACACTTCTGCCTTTATTATTTCCTATGTGTCGGAATATCCTAACAACACGGTGTTCCAAAGAAGATTGTGTTAGACAAGGATGCCAATTTCACTTCTAAGTTCTGGAAAGAGTTATTTGCAGGTTTGGGCATAGAGTTGGCCTTCAACATAACTTATCATCCATAGACAGATGGACAGATAGAGAGGGTCAACAAGATTTTGGAGGACATGTTGAAAATGTACGTCATGCATCAACAATGAAAGTGGGAAGAGTATGTTCCAATGGTTGAGTTCGCTTGCAACAATGGGTATTAGGAGTCTTTGAGGATGAGTCCGTTTGAGACACTCTATGGGCGGAGTTGTAATACTCCCATCAATTGGAGTGATCTAGTGAACAAGGTGTTGATTGGATCTGACATGTTGAAAGAGATGGAACCTGAAATGTAGGTTATCAAGTAGATTTTAAAGGTAGCACAGGATAGACAGAAGAGTTATGCATATCAACACAAGGTGTTTAAGGAGTTTCAGGTTGGGGAACAAGTGTACTTGCGCATAAATCCCAAGAAGAGCTCATTGAGGATTGGATCATGTACCAAGTTGACACCTCGGTATTGTGGACCTTTCAAGATTCTTGAGAGGATTGGGCCAATAGCCTACTGACTTGCGATGCCTTCGATAATGAAAGTCCATGATGTTTTCCATGTGTCATTTCTTGAGAAGTATGTTAGAGATGTTGATCATATGATTGACTGGTATGTATTGCAAGTGGATCCAGAAGGAGAATTCTAGCCATAACCTCAGTGCATTTTGCAGAGAAAGATGCTCATGTTCCTAAACCGAGCAATCGAGTAGGTTAAAGTGTAGTGGAAGCACTTTGGGCTTGATGAAGCTACAGGGGTGATGGATGATTAGATGCGCCCTATGTATCCTTCCTTGTTTGCAAGTTAAGGAAAAGTAGTTTTGGTATATGTACATTTATATGTGTTTGTCATTGTAAATTTCACAACAAGCTGTGTAATAAAGCTCCAATAAGCAGTGTGGTTGTCATGTTAGTTTGATTTTCAGTGGGTTTTTCATTGTAAATACTACAATGAGCTAAGTTATAAATGGCAGTATGTTTTTCTTTTCAACGACATTTCTAGTTGTAGGTGTCATTGAACACTGAGGACGGTGTTCCCCTAAGGGGGAGGGTTTTGGAACAACCATAGTAAAAAATCCATGTAATAAAGGTAAAATAATAACCAAGGTCATGGGATATGTATTCCAAGCTGAATGTTGGGAAAAAAAGGTAGTGATGGGGATCACTTGTGATTAATTAAGGGATATGGAAATTGGCAAAGGCAATGGAAAAGGCTTTGGAAAAGCAAGTGGCAATAATTGACATTTTTATTTATGAAAATAAAGGAAAATAGGAGAAAAGGAAGGTGAAAGGTCACAGGTTTCATGTGAGGAGGAAAATGAAGGAAAATAATGGAAAATGAAGAAAATAGAGGCATCAATGACAAAAATTCTTTTGAAGATCAATTCACAACCTTTTGTCATTTTTAGATTGGAGCTCTCTCTTCTATTCTCTCTCTCATACTCTTGGACACTTAGAGTTTTTTGGAGCACCCTTGGAGGAGTGTGGCATACTTGGGATTTGGAGCAAAGATGCAAAGGAAAAGCAAGAAAACATAAGAGGACAACGAGATCAACAACTACAGTGGGTTTTGCTTGTAGGTATCGACTTGCATGTATGATATCCTTTCTAGTTTTGGAATGCATGACACACATGCATGTGGTTTCTTGGTTATGATCTATCATGGGCATGGAGGAATTCTTGGTTTGACAATGGTTTTCCCTAACCTTGTCATTTCCTAGATAGCCATGGTATTGTGGGTTTTATCTTTGTTTTCTAGTTGGCACTCATGTTCCTTTGGTTATGGGTTGAGTTACTAGTTTCTGGAGCCTTGGTTGGACAAAACGCTCTGGAGCCCTTGGTGGGTTGAGTTACTAGTCCTAGAAGCTCTGGTTGGAGAAATGCTCTAGATCTTGACAACAGTTGTGGGTTGAGTTACTAGTCCTGAAAGCCTTAGTTGGAACAAATGCTATGGAGGCCTGAACAACTTGGTTAGAGACCGGTCTGGTGATGGTTAGTAATGTCCAACTATGAGGTGGAATCACTGGTTGAGAGTTTAGGTGGTTTAGCCTCTAGAAGCCCTGGTTTGGTGTTATTGGTTTATTACATGAGATCCCACATTCATGTTTGGAATATGGCGTGAAGGTGATTGGTTGAAAGAGAGTTTTGATTCAACCAAATCTATGGTTAGATCATTCATGAAAATCCCTGATTTGGTTGGATTTGCATATGTTAATAAGAGCTCCTTTTCCTTTGGTATTTCATGAGTAAATGTGCTTGTCATTATGCAGCTTTAATGGTTGTATCATCATTGACATATCTCTGGTTATTTGCTAGTTATAAGTATGTTTTATGACAATATTGATGAATGGATCTCATTATGTTTTGGTTAGTAGATGGAATATTAATGAATGAATGGCCTAATAGTTAACAATGCATCTATTGGGAGGAGACATCAGCCCTCCTTGATGATTCTCAAATAAGTAGGAGATCCTAATGTTAAGATTTGTTGTTATGACTAGTAGATCACATGTTTATGATATGTTTGATGAAATTCTTTTCATGGCTGGTAGGGGTCAGGTCAAGTCCTTGTTAAAGTGTTTGAATTAGTAGCCTTATTTCATTGTTATTTATATATTCTAGATTTTCATGAAGTTCTGGGTAGAGGCTTGACTCCTAGCCCTGAAAAAGTGCCTCAGAATTTAGGGTCGTTGGCATAGAACTGCTTGAAAAGGGACACAGTCACATGGATGCCTTGCTGTGGGAGTGACTAGAGGGTCTCAATCGCATGGAGGTATTTTCATGGGATTGATTGGGGGTCTAGTTCAGTAAAACATTAAGTTGTCCCAGGGGTTAGGCACCTGGAAGGGTTGGTTGTCTCCTGAAGGTTTTGTAGCTCCTAAGGAAGGTCAGATTGGTCTTGTCTTGTCGGTTTCACTTCCTTAACTATACATGGGGATTTGAATCATATCATAGTAACCCTTTGTGACAAGTTTACCTCAGTTGGTCGGTTAGCTTGGGTAAATGTGGTAGGAGGGTGTTACACCTTAAACGGGATACCCTCATGATATTTGATTGCACAAATTCTTTTTTGTTCATCTTTATCTCTTTGAGTTGATATTTCAAATAAAGGATGTGATTTAAGTTGTTGACCTCATACATCTCGAGCAACTTGTCATAAATATCATTAGATGCCTTTAAGTTACCAACCTAAACAAGCAAATGATCTTGCATACTATCAATGATAATTTTATTAGCTTTGAGATCATCTTTCTTGTACTTGGATTTCATAGCAGCAGAAGCATTCACTAGAGGCTCAAGTATCTTCCCTTGCACATACTCCAAAACAGATTTTCATCTAGTATAACTTCCAACCTAATCTTCCAAGCAACAAATTTAGATGAGTTACCTAGCTTCTAATTCTCCTTGAAGTAATAAGTAGACATCTTGATCAAATCAAATAGGCTCCTTCAACTTCTTTCAAGAATGATTACTCTCATTTCTTGTTTCTTTGGGCTTTGCTCTTCACCTTAGCTCTGATACCATGTTAATTTTTCCACTGTTCTATGTTGTTACAATCACTTTAGCCCAATTTGTTATCTTAAATTAACAATCTCCAAACACAATTAAATCTTCTAATGATTAATAGAAACTGTAGATAGAAAAGTGGACAATAAGAGACAACTAAGAGACACCACGGGTTAAAGGCCACAAAAAAACCCTTTCAAATTATTCTTCTTATTAGATTGTCATAAAATGTTCAACAAAGAGAGAGTATAATGTTCCAATTCATCAATCACAAGACTATCTAGCAAAACCAACGAAACAATATATAAGAGATGAGCCCAACAACAATACTGATCAGAATCAAAGTTCCCAATCCTGCGATCAACTACCAAAGTCTGTAGTAAACCGTCAAAATACCCTAGGTCCCAACTGCACAAGGCTAGTGACCATGCATGCGGCTACAACACTCCTGCTACAGGGAGCACCCTATATGCATGCGGCTACAACCAAGATTTTCCTATTCCAACCATGTGACTATAGGCCAAAAGCCCTACTTCACACGTGCGAGCTCAGACCCCGAAATTTCATACTTGTACTGACCAATTTCGTAAACCCACTTCAGACCTATGTGATCCAATCCAAAGAAGAGAGAAGAAGAACATTCTTGATGGTGATATCCAAATGAGGGTCACTTAACTTATATTTATAGGCTTCCAAGGGTGTCCAATTTCTCTTTAAAGCTGACTTGAACTTTTGTGCACATGTGGGTTTCCATATTAAAAATATATTTGTTAAGATATTTGTCCTTAACCAAATTAGATTCTTCCAAGGGATAAGAGGAATATTTCTTAATGAAGAAGACTATCCAAAGGAGGGAATTTGTCCCCGAGATGCCAAATTAACAACCCCAAGGGTTCCAATATGTTGATGTGTCGATATAGCCAAACATTGATATGTCAGTGTAACCTTGGCCATAACCTCTAATACACTAGTAAGTCAAAATAGGCTTAAACCCTCCAATGCATTGGTATGCTAGTGTGAGCTTAAACCCTTTGATATGTTGGTATAATTTTACTCTAACACGCAATAATGGAAACTTGGAAAATTATATATAACTGTAAACCTTCAAAAAACACCAATAATAGGACAGTGTGTAGTTTGGCATGCCACCTCATAACCCTTGCATCTAATCCCCACCACATGGCGAATGTTGATGTGTCTAATATTAGGATATCAATATATCGAGCTATCGATGGCTTCCAGGATGCATCCCTATCGAATTCTAAATTTATCAATATGCCAATATGATAACTCCACATGCCATGTCAATCATAAACACCTAATCAACATCTAACACGTGGTGGATGCTAACGTTCCCCTACCACATGTCACTACTAACATGTGTGACATTTCAATCATGTTCATGAGGCTGGTATGCAAAAGGTGCTAAATATAGGTGACATGTGTCATCCATATGCCATTCCCACATCATCATTCATGGCATCACCATGAAATCATCCCTCAAATATCTTAGTGCTATGTTACTCTAGTTTCCTTCAGACACTGAGGTCCTAGTTTTGTCATTCGACACACTTGGTTAATAAGTCATGTTCATCAATTATTGGAAATCACCTGAGGCCACTCCATACCAGGATTTTCCCATAACATGCAATACAAAATATTCCAATGGCCAGTACGACAATAGTCTGACAACCTCTTTTTGACTAGTTCTTAGTCTTGGCTCTTGTCAGGCCATATGACCATGACTAAGGATGGGCTCATCCAAACCCCAAGTTTCTAGTACTCTACAAAACAAGAAGGGAGTTTTCATCCTTGAAATTACAAGGAGTTTCATGCTAAGGGGATAAGTCCCCAAATTCTCTTTATGGCTTAAAAGGTAGGGGTCAACCCCCAAATTTCCTTCTTGGCCAAAACAAAGGCTCATCCCCAAATTCCTTGACCATTTAAGCTCTTCATTATTATACTTCCACCAACTCAAGGGTTCTTTGGTGAACTCTTCCATACCAAATATCAAATATTTTGAAGAAGACTTTGTCCTATTGAATCTCTCCTTTCTCATCAAGGCTTCTATTATTGCTTCTGGGTCCCATCATTAATAAGATCTTACTATACTTATAAAAAACATAAGACTCCTTTAGGTTGTCTAGGGAAGCTGAAGCTTTTTGATTCAAATTCATAGGGAACAAGGATTTAACAACCAACTCGACAAGAACCAGTGCCACAGATCTAAATGTCATGTCCCTTTGTAAACACACCACACATTGCGAAGGCTCATAAATGATTACAAGTAGGCATATAAACATGGCACAATCAACATATTCAAGGTTGACCTCTTAATTCATGAAGATATAAAGAAAAATATTCTTATTTAATATATATGAAAGGATCCCATTTCACACAACATTCATATTCATAAAGGAATGCATTTCAATAGTTAGGTAAGTGATATTAGCTTCTCAACGCACTAATCGTGCTTATTCAATATGACAATAAGACAACTCTCGACTTATTGTTGCACAAATAAACAATGAATCCAATATAATATTTAAACGTGGAGCATTGAACAACATTTAAAATTCTATACAAGGAAGAAATATACTCATTTGTTCCTCTTAAAATTGTTGGAAATTGAAGAAAGGATTGCCACTCTCCACCCAACCATAGGCCCAATGACTTTGAAAATTTCTTGTAGTTATCCACCGCCGTGCCAAATCCATTGTTTGAAAGACACTTCATTTAGGGTCTTAAACCAAAGGGTTAATTTAGGGTATAGAGGATGAAGTTCAATATCTTTTACTGATTAGGAAATATGCATGCGTCTTCTCAAGCACTAAGTTTGGATTGAATACATAGAAAAAAGTGGCTATTGAGGGCCAAAACAACACAAAGGGAGACCCCTTCACCACTTCCTATGGTTCCCTCATTGAACCTCCCTCTTTCCAATGCTTCTTGTGCACAACCACAACCAAAATAAGAAAGTTCTTCATGATATACCTGACTTAGAGAGAGGGCTCTCTATTTGGCTTCCTCAACTAACACACTTTAATCCTGGACTTTGCACTCCATCTTCGAATCATATGTTTACCGGTTCATAAGCACATAAGTCTCAGGTTCACAAGTTCATAAGTTTTTTGGGTTCACACACATTATTCGGGTCTCTTCTTGTCTCTGTCTCCAATTTCTACCACCCTCAAAACTCTACTTAGAATGACTAACCCAAAACTCACATATTTATCACCAATTTTGTTTCTTAATGCATGAGAGGTATGAGTTCCACTATTCAGGCTAGGGAGTCAACCAGGACTCTGTCGTGAGGTACGTAGCCCATGATTGGGTGTCTCATATACCTCTTCTTATCCTTTCATAATTGCTCGGGTATTTTGTAGTTAAATAAGAGCATCAAGGGTATTTATCCATCCACGACTTGTATTAAGACATGTTTAATCACTTTTCATCATTTCCTATCCAATCCATCAATTTTTTCCTCTTGAATAAGATTCTATAAGAGAATCAAAATAGTCCTATAATTCTAGAAGAAGATTCTACACTCATAGAAAAGCTACGGTTCAATACAAATTTTATAACCCAACTATGAAGATTTAAGCAGGGCCAATGTCTACCATAGTCAACAAAGAAGAAAAACTAGAAAGCATGTTTTCTATAGGATCCCCTTTAGCTAGAAAATTAGCACAACAATCTTGGGACTTGCATTAGTTCAAGCTTCATCACTCCTTCAACCAATCCAATAATTCTTAGCTAAACAAAAGGTATGAATTACATAGGCTTTTGTTGTTCATGGGTTTGCATGTGAATCACATCATGTATAATACAAGGTTGGAATAAGAAAAAATGAGAAAATGTGGTAACCACAATGAGACACTGTGATATTTCCAAAGTCACTGGACTTGTTGAGAAGTCACAACAACCATTAGCTCATGATTTTCAGTAGACCTCCCACTCACATGTATGATTGTAGTTGTAATCAATCAAAGGTAAGGTTTACTTACATTCATAAACAAATCTTTGTTTTTTGAAATTTTAATTATTATACATAATGCGCTAATCACTAGTCTACCACTTTAGGAGGATGAAACTCAAACTACCAACTTTCATGTAAACAATTTACTCCATCAAACATGTTTACTTTCTGCACTACAATATCCTCATGCTACATTGTCTAAGGCTATAAGTTTTGCATACTACAGGGTCCAAGTCTATATGTTCTACATACTATGGGAATGAGACAATTATAGTTTTTTATGCTATAAGAGCAACACACTACAGGAACATGAAACCAGTCTCGACACCACAATCTAAATTGTGAGAGGTAGTCGTTTTTCATTTCACTATCTTGATTTCTTTTCATTGTGGCTAATATACTATATAGTGTTGCAAATCTTTACACATCGACTATAAAAACTTCTCTTGCTAAATTTAAGTTTAGACACTACCCTTCCAAGACATGAGGGAGAAGAGGGTATTGACCCACTTAGAAGTGAATACTCTCTCAAATTGTACTAGTAAAATCCTCCATTATTTTTTCCATAACTAAAACTCTCTCTGGTGCAAGATTTAAAAAAGAAAAGAACAAATATTTATAGGGTTCTAATAACCTTCCTATAGAATTTTATATTGAGAGCAAGTTTTAATTGGATGGAGCCCATTGATACTACCAAGGTATATAAAAACTATAGTTTCCAAAGAAATCAATGTTTGGGTTTTTTTGAAAAACTGAGAGTATGATGATGAAATAGCCTTGGAATTTGCTTCAAACCTCCAAGACTACAAAGAGAAATGTTAAGAGTAAAATCACAGAGCAATAAAATCAAAATGAATACATAAAATCATAGAGTAATAAAATCAAAATAAATGCAGAAATAAAATATAAATTGAGGCAGTACAATGGAGTCACCAATATATAACTTTCCTCAATTTAATAAAATATTTCTAACCTAAATGAAAACATTTTGTTTAAATACAATATAATAAAATCAATTATAATGTACATTATTTATGATCAAAATTCATAATGAATCATAATTTCTATAGCAACGTTAAAACTATAAATGAAAATACTAAAGTCCTCTCTATAAACGAATAAGCCAAAACATTGATTCTTTATGTTATCCCATACCTACCAAATAAAATAAAAATCATCACAGGTTTTGGATAGATGGTGATTAGGTGCATTGTTAAGGCACTCCTAGGAGTTAAGTGACCGATTCAATTCCCTACCCTATTCGAGTGTTGTTCTTGGACATGACCATGATGTAGCCCCAACCTTACAAAACTTACAAAAAATAAAATAAAAATCATCATAATTTATCTACTAAATTGTGGGATGGAAAGAAAATATTTTGGCTTTTTCAATATTGTATTAGTAGCACAGCCCCCGGGGGCCCAAATCAATTGGAAAGCGTCATGAAAATGAAGTGCTATGTACCAAAAGGTTCGAGGTTCAAATCTCCTTGACTTACCTATGTCTGTGAAAGCGACTTACGTAGGCACCCAGTGATTACAATGGTAGTGATCGAAATCAGCCCTGTGTCATGGGAGCATGAAACCAACCCAGTTATCGATTCCTCTAATAATTTTTTGTTATATCAATAGTGTAGTCATAGAAATAAAATGGTTGGTAAATGCCTATAGGCATCAAAACACTTCATCATAAAGAAAAATTATATAATTATATAAGTTATAACTTTTTAAAAATTATTATTATTATTAATGATAAAATGAAATAATATTTCCCCAAGGAGGGTGCCTAGGACAGAGTGTTCCCCCCTACCTTGATATGATTCCATCTCACATGAAAGGGGGCAACGACTCGCAGTATAATTGGCGCATTGCATGTGCTCCCATCACTTCATTGATCATGGCACAAAGCCAATACAAGGTTAATCATTATTTGAATATTGCAAGTTGCATAGGGAAGTACAAGAAGACTTAGCAAGAGAATTCTATTAGATTGACAAAGTTGTAGGAAAAAATTGAAAGCATATACTGAAAGCTAACTATTATAGCTAGGAGATCAACCAACATCTCCTTCTCCTCAGATGAGGGTAATGACCAACCAACATGAATGCGTGGAGATTCTACCCAATCGCTATTATGACTCACTTGTTTTTTGCTTGAAACACTAGTAGTGTTTTTTGTCTTCTCATGTCGATGTATGTCAAGGTCTAGCACAACCAACCTGTTTTATAAGTTTTTATCTACAAAATGCTCTAGTTAGACGAGATCTTAGCAACATCAAGACTATAAACTGATGTTATTGGCCTGTTTTCCCTTCGGGCATATCAATAATAGAAAATTATTGTTCTATGTAATCCTCATTTGACGTAATGCAACCTGTTTTATAAGTTTTTATCTACAAATGCTCTAGTTAGACGAGATCTTAGCAACATCAAGACTATAAACTTGTGTTATTGGTCTGTTTTCCCTTTGGGCAGATCAATAGTAGAAAATTATTGGTCTATGTAATCCTCATTTGACGTAATGCAAAGTGCCCAACCTCAAAAAAGAAAAAAGAAGAAGATAAAAATAAATAATATATGAATTAAACATATATACTTTTAAAAAAACACGTAACCAAATTCTTAACCACAGAGATTCACCCCCACTTTATCACAATTATTTTTAATCTGTAAATAGGCTTTGTTGCAATACCATGGGCCAAGACCATGGATTATCAACACCACATGCCCAAAAAGCGGTAATTCATTTCATATGACACTTGTTCACACACACACACACACACACACACACACACACACACACACATAATTAGCCAATTTAATTAAAAGGGAGAAAAAGACATAACTAATTTGGAGATAAATCTCAACCTTTGGTTTGTAAATACTAATAAGAATATTTTAAAATATTCAGTGGAGGTTAAATCCCTACCATCCATTTAATAATTATTAAAAATTATATTAAAATTCTGAAGCTGTTGTTCCAAATAGACATGTCTATAAACATAATTAAATATGGAGAGCAAACACAATATGGTATATCAATTTAAAGTTATTGAAATATTTTATGATAGTTATATTATGTAATCTTAGGAAACATATTTGTCATCTAAAAAAATATAACTATTCACTATACATTTTAAAATTATACAATATTTTTATATTATAAAATTGCAAGAATAATATTTTAATATAAAATTGAATATAAAATTACAATTTTAATGTTACATTAATATAATATTAAAGTTGTTTTGTTAGTTGGTTCTTTGAACTAAACATTTGAGAGTTTTTGAAGCGGTCTGAGCTTTCTATGACAGGATGCTGACAAGCTCCATGGGTCCTATTCCCTTGCTCTTGCCGACTTCAGACAATAAGGCCTTCAACAATCTCATAGCCAATGGGCCAAAATTCCAGAAGATGAAGCCAACTTGCTTTATTAAGAAGTTAAAGGAAATTTCTAATGTGCAGGTCTATGCCCCCCCAAACGAGATATTGGGTTCCACAACTTGCAGAGCATGACCCATTTGGCCTGTTCATGGGGATCTTTCCTTCACTGCATTCAGTGAGGATTTGGTGGAGAAAAATTGGAATCTAATGATGAAGGGTTAAGTATCATCTTCCTTTTGTGGGAAGGTTTTTTATTACCTTCTTCAAATATATGGTAGATCGAGAGTTGATTTTCCAAAGTGGGTCATACTTTATGAGTGCTCAAGGGTTATATTTAGACTCTTGGAGTCTAGATTTTAATCCTGAAAGTGATGTGCCATTGACAGTTCTTGTTTGGGTGAAGCTCGCCTTCCTGTATCTAGATTGTTGGAATGTAAACACCTTCAGAAGCATTGGTAATGACTTGGGAAAATATATTGATCAAGTTGAGCCATGTGAGGGTTTATTTTATTGTGCACGGTTCTGCGTGGAACTGGATTTGAATAAGGGATTCCTACCAGCCATAAGTATGAACTTGGATAGCTAGACTCACATCCAAGAGGAGGACTATGACCAACTTCCATCTAAATGCAATGTGTGTCATGAATATGGCCACTTTGAGAGAAGCTTAAAAAAAAAAGGAGGAGCAACAAAATTAAGTTGAGGAGGGGGACCAATGGAAGTGGGCCAAAATAATAAGAGCCATAATAAGGAAAAACAACAGCCAACCTGGGAAACCCGATTAGAATGGCAACAAAGGAAAGGGACAACTTCCCCCAAAAAAGATGGTCCAATAGCCGAAGAAGGGACTATAAAAATAAATGGGAAGAAAGAGAGCAATACTAGTTATGGGGCACTAAATATGGACAATGGAGAAGGGGAAATCCCACATAATAATCCTCCATCCCCAAATGGAATTTACCCTAAATTGACGACGAAGCCAATTGTGGAGTGGACTGATGAGAACATGCTGCCCCTTGAGGATAACCTAGTCCATGTGTAGCCTAAGAAAGTGTCGTACTCAGATGATGAAGAGTTCCTCTTTTCCGTAAATATTAATTTGGGGCCTAGATTTTCTAGCTTTTCTAATGATAAATTAGATGAAAAGAAGGAAAAATAGAAGGATTGAATTCATTGGAAGATTGGAAGGATGACTAATCAAGAGATTCAAATAGAGAAAGTAAAAAAAGACAAAGAATTGGGCTCCCAATGGATTTTGGACCCAAAACTCAAAGGGTATAGAAATACAAGGAAAAGAGGAAACTCAACCCCTTCACAAGGGGCTACTCACACCAATAGTAAATAATGAAATTTATCTCTTGGAATTGCAGGGGATTAGGACCGGAAAAAAGAATGGAAGAAGCGAAATCCTTGATAAATAAGGAGAGACCCTTAGTCCTCTTGATTCAGAGACTAAAATGGGGTATCGAGAGATCCTTCATAAACAACATAAAATATGGTACGATAGTGTTATGCTATCGGTGAGCTCTCCTAGGGCCTTTTCTGGTGTTTGCAAGTTATGGGCACAATCTTCACTCAAACTGTTGGACTAGTGATCATCCACACATTAGTTGGCAACAAAGTTTAAGCATACTCCTTCAAATTAGGTATGTTCTATTGTTAATCTATACACGATTGCCCATTTTTGAGAAAAAATAGAATGTTGGGCTTGTTTATTGGATATAGGTGAATTTTCTTTTGGTTCAAAGTGTATTTTTGGAGGGGATTTTAACACTACTCTACATCAAAGGGAGAAAAAAGGCGGATCTCTAGTAAGAGATCAATTTCAAGAAACTATGGAAGACTTCATGCAAAGCCTAAACTTATTGGATGTTAAACTGACCTTTTACAAGTTTACTTGCAATAACAAGAGATTTGGCTCGGGTTGTATAGCCACTAAACTAGACCACTTTCTAATTGTCCGTTCCTTTCTAACAAAGAATATCAAGGTATCCTCACACATTCTCCCTCGAAGTAGTTCCAATCTGCCCTATTGAACTAGAAATTTTAACAAATTAATATTACGGCCCTATTTCGATTCACTGTAATCCACTTTAGCATTGAAGAAAAGGTTTTAGCTACCTGGTAAAACACGTTTGGAGATTATGGGTCTGTTGATGCCACAACACCTCCCCTTAATCTTTTCAAAATTATTGGGCTCTCTATATGAATTGTGCTAATGACACCTTTGGATTGCTTTTGTTTGCTTTATTTGGATTGATTTTGACTTTTTCGTTATTTTTTGTTTTGATGGCTCCATACCTTTTTCCCATCAACATATTTCCAAAGACAGAGATTTCACCTAATTTCGTTACGTGGTTTGAAAAATATGATTACTCAACACTAAATCAATTTCACTACCTAAGCACGTATCACTACCTAAGCACATATATTATATATATATATATATTTATATATATATATATAATATATATATTATATTATTTTATTAATTTGAAATATGTAATTATATTTTTATTTTATTTATTTCTTCCTTTATTTAATTATTTTTTAAAACTTTATTGTAAATATATTATATGTGTTTTAATTATAAATTATATATTTTTAATATGTTATATATTAACCATTATAAGATAAAATAAAAAGCCCAAAGCCTAGAACCCGCAACAAAGTCTTCATACTATATAATGAATCAAATTTAATATACTCATCATAGTGGAGATGACATGGCTCTACATCACCTCTACCTTCGCCATATCAACACAACCACGTATTCTCATTTACCATTTTTAGTTTTCTTTGATTTTATGTCAGGACTCTTTTTCTTTTTCTTTGTATTAAGATATGCCACTGGTAAGGAAAATGTGGTCGAGGAATTATTTTAGAATTATTTTATTTCTGGTTTAAGTTTTAGTATTTAGTTTTGATTTAGTAACGTATTTCTAGTTTTTATTTGAATGATAATATTACCATATAAATTTGAATTTCATATTATAGTTTGAGTTATTTTAGTTTTATTTTAAATTTAATTTTTTATTTAGGATTATTTTTAGTTAATTAATTTAATTCAATTCAATTTAAATATTGTATTAGATTTTATTTTTATTATTAGATTTTAATCAAAATTTTATTTAGATTTAATTTAATATTTTGTTTTAAGAAATAGTTGATTGTTTGGATTGCAGGTGGATATGGAGAATTTTGACGCACACTATCATGAGATACTAAACAAACTCAAAGGATTATAAAGGAACATGAATACAAAGCTTGAGGGGTTCCATTTTTTTGCAAAAAAAGACTTTTTGCACTACTGTGGGAGACTTATTTTGTAGAAATTTGGCTATCTATTGCGCTAGTGAATGGAAAAAATTCTTTTTTGTAGCAATTATTGAGCACTATTGCCTTTTTTGGAGACTCAATAAAGAGATCATTCAGTTCTTGTTTATCCTCTATTTTATGGGTAATGATTACATTCTCCAACACTATTGTTAGATAAGAATAATTCATGCTTATTTCAAATCATTCTCAAACTATCTCGCAGGGTTGGATAAAGGTAGATTTAGAGATGAATATTGCATTTAAGCATGCTTTTATACATTAAGCTGCTATTTATCTATATATCATCTTAATGCCATATTTGTTTTGTTTTATGCTTTTTGTTCTATAGAACTATTTCGGTAGTTTAACATGATTTATTGGCTAAAATGCAATTCTCACTTGAATCTAGAAATATGCACATAAGATTTTGATAACTATTTATTATATAATTGTATGTGAATATTTTTTTGAACAAGTAGTAGGTCTTAGAACTATTTCTTTGGCCTCTTAGCTTCATTTTATTTTAGGTTCAAGCTGGTCCATGTTACTTTTTCTTGCTCTTGATTGGGAAAAGGTATAATTTTTTTCCCGATTGAGATATATTAGATTTCATTTTGTTGTATGCATCTTAGATTATATTTCATTTGAATTTGCATTTAGGAAATTTTAGTGGAAGTCTCTTTCATAGGAGCAATCCCATTGGTGGCTTGGTTGAGCCTATATATCAGCTTAAGGATTTCCTTCTTACAAGCACGTTGCAGGAGGGTAAGTTTGATGCCTCTTCTTGTTGATAGTAATTAGAAATATCATAAATCAGTAGGAAGAGTGACGGGTAACTAGAACCCATTCAACCAATTGAAATTTCCACAAAAATAAATATAGGTCTAATTGGGACATTGATTGGGTGATCTCCCCAATTTTGAGCATGATTAGTTTTGGCCATGAATAATGTCCTAGTCATTCTGATTGGAATATAAGAGAAGAATGTGAAACACCTCAGGTAAGCCTTGAAGCAGTGGGGCCACGAGCAAAGGATGTATAAGGAATCTGCGATACAAGTACATCAAATGAGAATGGAGTCCCTTCAATCCAAAATAGAGGAAGGTCCTCTTACTTATGAGATGCTAAATAAGGAAAAGAAAGAATTTGGAGCCTTTCATAAGGCTTTGAAAGAAAATAAGAAGAAGAATGGAGATTAAAATCTAGGAGTCTTAGCTCTAGGAAGAAGATATGAATTCATTTTTTTTCATAATCAAGCAAGGAACATAATATGGAAAAAAAACATCAAGGAATTAGTGATCAACGGTAATACATTTTCAAGGTTTCAACAAATCAAAGAGGAGGCAATGCGCCACAATGTTGAGTTGTACAAAGCCACTGATCCAACCAACCTTGAGGCAAAATAATATATTCTAGAACATGTCCATGAAATTATTTCTCACACGAGGGGTGACATGAGTAGGGAGGTAATAATTCATCGTAAGAAAAAACAAGAATTTTGTTTTGCATGGGGATTGGGAGAGGCAACCAACAATGTTGCGGAATCCTATGTCCTTTAACAATGAATAAAAAAGTGGTCAAAATGAATATCCAAGAGATCACAGTGATTGACATCTTTCTTCTAATCCTATCCAAAATTCTAATTAAAACACTTCCTCAAGATCTCAATCTGGCCTAGATCATCAAATGTTTTCTTAATCTCCTCTATTTCACTCTCACAATACAATTTTTCCATGTGCTAAGGGCCAACAACTTGCTAGCAGATGAAATAGATAATATTGGATCTACCTTCCCCAAGGGATACTTAGCATCCCAAGACTAGATTAAAAAGGATCCTATCCCCTAATATTCATTATGAATCATACCATGGGTTATAATATGGGGAGCTTCCTCCTTATGCATCTCAAAAGTATTCACATGGTGCACACATGTCCTATGCAAAGGTCCACCTTTAGAATGTTCTGAGTGGAATCTAGTGGATGTAATAAAATCATGCTCATGGATGCTTCATGTGCAACCATGATGGGAGATCAAGTCAAGACCATGAAGAATAATTAGCATATAACGATATTGCGGAAATGCCTCAATCAACAGGAAAAGTGGGACGTCATTCCATGTAGGTGAATTGTTCATTGCATAATTACAATTGTAGGGGAATGTATAAGTGAAACTTGTGCCTGAGTGGGGTGGTGGATGGTCGAATGCTTAAGTCCAATGCCTTGCTTGGGATATAAAGCTTTTTTTTTTAAACTTCAATCTCCGTTTTTATATGATTGTGATGTTTCTAAGCCAGGGTATTTAGTCTTCCTTGCAGAGTGCTTATCTTAAAGGTAAATTTTTTGTCCCTTTCTTGCCGAGCATTTTCCTATCAATTTGGTTGTCACTTGCTCCTGTATTAAAGCCTTGTGCATCATTTATATGATGCTTTTCAATCTCCCCCCTCAATGGTTAGTATTGTGACTCTTCGGTTCCTTTATCCATTCAGAAGTGTACTTTGCAAGCTATGCCTTTTCTACTTATTCCTTTTGTGCCCCTCTCCACTAGACATCTTGAATCAAGAGGCATAATGGCCATACTAAAGGTGAAGATTATGTTGCTTGGTATTCTAATGGATGGTTTCCGCACCCACATGACTGAATCCCAACTAGAGAAGGTTTTGGATTCCAAATTATGTGTTTTTTCAGTGTATTGCATTCACATTGTGTTGCAGGTTAGAAGAATATGACTAACATGGGAAATATCAACGAAGATGATAACATTATTGTTCAACAGGAAGTATTTTCTCTATTGCAAGAATACAATCCTCTCAAAATTTCAGTTACAGTTTGAAAATTCAAGTGAATGTTTTGCTCCCTAAATTAGATGAGGTGCATACTCAAAGGGAAAAGCTCCGACCGAAAATTCATGACGATTAAGGTGTCCTCAAGGGTTACCATATTCATAATTAAGCATGGTAGATGAATTACACACACACACACATATTTTATTGACTGGTTTTGGTGCTGTTATAGGTAATGTAAAAGGAATTTTAGCCTTGATTAGTTAAAAATGAAGCATCTAGAAAATAGAGACTAGATGGAACTAGAATTAGAAACTTTGGAAATAGTCTCTCCAATTAATATTTGCATGTACATTATGAGCCTCTTGCTCACGAATTTTTAATACAAAACATTCACGATTCTTGTTAAAAAAGAAATTTTCTCACGTGGATAATTTAATGCTCGTGAAGGAAATTTGAGAGAAAGAAATCCAAAAGTTGGCATTCTCATTTAATCCAAATAAAGCTCCTGGACTCGACAAGTTTTATGCTCACTTTAATCATCAATTTTGGGAGGTAATAAAATATGATTTTTGTAGAATGATTGACTACTTATTTAAACACAATTGCATGGGTGGAGGAATCAATACTTCTTTCCTAAAATTGGCCCCAAAGGAAGAAAATGCATCTTCTTCTGCTAGGTTTAGACCAATCTTGTTGTGTAATTTTTCTTATAAAGTCATTTCAAATATTTTGTCCTCAATATTGAAATTTCATCTCCCAAAAATAAGCTTTGAGAACCAGGGTTTATTTGTGCATAGAAGACAAATTTTGATAATATTATCCTAGTCTAGGAAGTAATTCTTTATAGTAAAGAAAGAGAAGACAAAGGAATGATCATCAAGATTTATATGGATAATGCCTATGACGAAGTTAGACATGATTATTTATTCAAGGTTGTGTAAAATTTGGATTTGATGAAAGTTGTATACATTGGGTTTCCCTGTGAATTAAATCACCCGGGATATTTCCTTTAGTAAATGGAAGGGCAATGGGATTATTTTGTGATCTTCTTGGTCTCCATTAAAGTTGTCCTTTTTTCGCCTTTTTATATATCATAATGGCAGAATCTCTTAGCATAAGGTTGGAATTTGAAAGAAGTTGTGAGTGTTTATATCGTCTCATTTTTTTCATGGAATAAAGACTATACATCACTCTCAATTTGCTAATGATACCCTTCTTTTAGGAGGTGTTTCTACAATGCGTGAAGATTTAACTTGGTCCTTGATAAAATTTTGGATGCCTTTGGAGGTCTAAGAAACTCTGGGAAACAACATATTTTTTCATGGAATGCTTCCTCTTGAAAGCAAAGAAAAATAGGAAGTATGGCTTCCACCCCGTGGAATATTGGAAATAATTTAAATATACAAGGATTCCTATTTGTTTGAAATCACATTCCTTGCAAGCATGGAACAATGAAATCACTAAATTTAAAATGAAATTTGTTGCTTGGGGAGCTCGCTTTCTCAACTTAGCTAGATGCACTATGTTGATCATAGCAATTTTTTCTGCTCCCCCTTCGTACCAATTAACTTCCCTCCTTTCCCCACAAAGTTTTCTCTTTGTCATGGTGAAGGAAAATTGTAAGTTTCTTTGGGAAGGGGGGATTATATAAAAAAAAATCATTTGATAAAATATTCTATAATCAAGTATCCAAAAACCCATGGGTTCCTTAGCATTATAGACCCTATGCTTATGAACAAATCTATAGGAGCAAAGTTAGTATGGAGGTTTGTCACTCAGGAAGAAGATTAGTGGAAGACAGTCTTAAGGAAAAATATCTTCAGATAGAATGAGTTCAATGCTTAGAGTTAATCCAAGCCCCTGAAGGAGGCTCAATGATTTGGAAACTACTCATATTGAAAACCCCTTTGATCAACTCAGATGTCATTTTGGAAACCTGGAAATGGAAGATATTAATTTATAAAGTGACAAAATAATGGATAAGTATCCCTTGGAGTGAAATTATGAGTTGCTACATCTACGAAAATTCTTTTGTCCTTAAGGAAAATCAACACTAGCCATCATTTTAGATTGGGACAATGAAGGAAATTGGATAAGATGGAAACCTAGAGAAGTCTCTTCAAACTTGCAACATTTGGCTTACAAACTTCGAGATAGTTTGGTTGGTTGTGTTTGATGGAAACTAGAGGAGGCATATCAACTCGGGTGAAATGAAAGTATTCTTTGTACTCAATGAAGGAAGGTTATACATCCTTGATCTTACCTCAATGAGACCCCCCTTAGATTGAGTACTTGAATGAAGATATGGAGAGCCAATGTCAATCCAAAGGTAAATTCCTTTTGTTGGCTCCTTGTGTATAATTTTTTTTTGACTTCAGAGAATTTGAGAAAGAGGGGAATTCAAGGTCCTTCAAGGTGTCCACTTTACAAGCATCAAGAGGAATCTACCCAACATATTTTTCTCGAGTGTTCATATACAAAACCAATTTGGTTGGATATTTCTGCTCCAATTTCAGACTATTTAAAATGGCCAACTTCCCTTTAGGAGTATTTTACATCGTGGTTAAAAAATTATGTTGGGAGTATCTCTCAGAAATCCTTTTTAAAACAATGCAACTTTCAATAAGTTTATAAATTTTTCCACACACTACAACCATGCAAGTTGTTGTTTTGTGCTATGAGTTTGGGATTTAAAGTTTGCATATGACGCCTCTCAACAAGGATTAGACACACTAGAAAGTCAATGGTGTTCAAATTTGCTTATTTGGATAGATTGCGTACAACTATGGAATAGACCAACAAAAGTTCTGAGGTAGTTTAGAAGCTAAGATTGACAGAGGTAGAATTATGATCTTGGAAGCAACAACGAGAATAATTGATCCTCAATTTTGATGGGGCTTCAAAAAGGAATCCAGGGTGGGAGGAGGGGGAGGGGTGCTCTATGGCCTTGAGGAAATTAAAGTTGCAGAGTATTCATGGGGCTTAGGATGCCTGACAAACAACTACGCTAAAGATTATTCCCTCTACTAGGGGATTCAATTAGCGAAAGCAAAATAGGTAACTTCTCTCACTGTTTTGGAAGACTTATTCAACATTTGTTGAAGGGATCCTCTTTGTGGGACAAAACATTATAAATTTTATGAAAAGAATTAGGGAAATAATGGAAGGGTTCTTTTCAATAGCATGTTTCCATGTTCTCCGTGATCTCAATAAAGATGCGAACTTATGTGCTCATGAAGGGTGTAAATTAAGATTGGGAGATTTAAAAATCAATGGCTGAATTAGGCCCTCTCCTATTTCTTAGAGCTAAATGGATTAACATTACACAATTATGAAGGACTGCATTATCAATCAATTATAGTATGACATGTAAATTTTGTTTTTTGGTGAGTCATTTATGTAAGATATATACTTACAAAACCCCATTTTTTGTTGTCTAGTTTGGAGTCTCTTTGGAAAAATTTAATAGTTTTTCTAGATAAGAGGGCTCAAGATTATTTTTTGAAGATATAGCTATGTACTGCCAAATGTATTTGTGATGATCCAGGGACAAACTTGCATATAAATTCACAATTCTCATTATAGTTAAATAAAAGTAAAATTAATTGCTTTGCCAATTAAATTTATTTTAGTTGGTTGGAGGAATAATTATTATCCTTCCCACCGAGATTTAATTTCTGTAACAAACTTTACTATAATAACTTGGAGTCTTCTTGTTAAATTTAACTATTATTTTAATAAAGAGAATATTAAAATATTTCAAAATAATTTTATATTACTATATATTGCAAAAATAATAACAATAATATATATATATATATATATAATATATATATATATATATATAATATATAATATATATATAGTTATAGTTTGGTATGGTAAAGTTAAAATTATATATATAATATTATAAATATATAAAAAACATAAAGATAAACTTTATTAGTGCTTAAATTATTGGAAAGACAATTTCACATTGTAAAATATTGCATTATCAATCAATTATAGTATTGACATGTAAATTTTGTTTTTTGGTGGGTAATTTATGTAAGATATATACTTACAAAACCCCATTTTTTGTTGTCTAGTTTGGAGTCTCTAGAAAAATTTATAGTTTTTCTAGATAAGAGGGCTCAAGATTATTTTTTGAAGATATAGCTATGTACTATCAAATGGATTTATGACGATCTAGACACAAACTTGCATATAAATACACAATTATCATTATAGTTAAATAAAAATAAAATTAATTGCTTTGCCAATTAAATTTATTTTAGGTGGTTGGAGGAATAATTATTATCCTTCCCACCTAGATTTAATTTCTATAACAAACTTTACTGTAATAACTTGGAGTCTTCTTGTTAAAATTTAACTATTATTATAATAAAAAAATATTAAAATATTTCAAAATAATTTTATAATACTATATATTGCTAATATATATATATATATGTTGGTAAAGTTAAATTTCTATATAATATTATATAAAATATATAAAAACGTAAAGATAAACTTTTATTAGTGCTTACATATTGGAAATACAATTTCACATTGTAAAAGACATGTTGATAAATGTCTTTTAGAATAATCACATTTTCAGGATTAGGTCGACATTTCGAACCAACTAATGTGGTTCATCCTCAAGACAAGGTGGGATTGTAAAAGACATGTTATTTTAAATATTATAATATTTGATATATATATTAAAACACAAGAAAATTGGAGGAGCAGTCATGTGCACGAATTACTCACAAATCAATTCCTATATATTACACACAAAGCCAAATTACAAGCCAATAAATAATGCTCATGAGATCCAACAGATTCCAAACAAGGAGAACATTATTGATAAAATCTCTCAACAAAACTCCAACAACCAACAATCCAATCCTACCTATATACTAATGTAAGCATTATTCCAAGTCTCCTCCTTAATGCTTACATTACAGTATTACAAAGATTAATACAAAAATGACAAATTACAATTCATATTTCACATGTGTCTAATTGGCCTTCCTCGACACTTATCCCCGCTTTGAAGTCTCCCGGACAACGCTATTTTCACCACCACAATCTTTGAGCTTCCCATTCAACTCATTTAAGACATAATCACCTCTAACCATCTTTGATGAACTTTATATAATTTACGCTTCTAGATCTCCTGAAGGACATTCTTAATACTAGAATGTATCCAATAGTCAATTATGCATCCGAACTTTCTACAGACATGGATCTCATAACATAACCTGTAACTGATGCTCTTGAAGCTCGAAGCACAATAAGATTCATCAACATATAAAAAATTCATACAATTAACTTAGCGATGCATTTTCTCGGCACTGAAGAACACCAAGAACCACTAATTTAATTATATTCCTCTGTTCATTAATTAGTTCTTCACCTTTTTTAATTTAGAAACCCAAAATATATAAATGCAAACTCAACATGAAACAAGTTCCACTGTTGGAATATCACTACATAAGAAGAAGAAGATTGAATATCTTTCTCTAGCTGTGGACTATTAGCTCATTATATAAGGTGTTGTTCACTTGCATTGAGGGTCATAGGTTCTCAAACACTTACAAGTTTTGACAACTACTTGATCATCCAACCAACACAATGATAACAACTTGATCCTTCAACGATCAAAACGACTCTCTCTATGGTTTGTAAGTGAGCCTATGCAGATGTTTTTGAGAACCAATCCAGGCAACACTTACAGGTGCCTTCATTGCTAATTTGATTATGTTATCTCAATGTCCACTCATAGTAGGTTCCGAAATCAAATGCTGCGATGATCTGTTGCAGCACAAGAATAGGCCAAGACAAATCCTAATCACGAATAAATGTCCAGTGTCGCTAGGATTACCAGATAAACACAGACGAGAGTAGCCCCATGGATTTGAACACCTTGAACAATATCAAGGACGATATCGATATTAAAAAATAAAAATGAAATGTTTCAAATTTTTATTAATTATTATTATTATTATTATCATTATTTTAAGGTTATTTGTGCATTATCTTAAAGTTTCAAATTATATCAACTTATTAACATAACTCATTCTATTAACAGTCTCAGTCTACCTCAAGGGAAATCACATTTGTCTGGTAATTTAAAAGCAAGTTTATCAAAATAAAGTATTTGTTTTTGAAAATTACTAGAACTAACTAAGACTAAGTTACATAGAGTATCAAAATAAATGCATAGAGACATATCATGAGGTCAAGAGTCAGAGGAATTCAATGGAGCAGAATCCTGTGAACTTGTACTAGCCAGAGCAGAGAGCTTAAGCTCACATTGAAGATGACTTTCTAAGAGAGCCAAAATAGCTACCATTTTACCAAGCTAGCCAAACATGAATGGGATATCACTACACCTGCTTGATCTCTTTTAGGGAAGAAATAATGTCCTTACGCTCTTCATGCTTCTCTTTCATGACTCTACCCAAAAGAGTTTTCATATACCAATGGAGGGTGATGGAATTTAGGTATTATCTCGATCTTACCCTAGTGTGACCAAGGTTAAGAACCCAATTAGCCATCTCCTCCAAAATTTCAAAGTCGAGCAATGCTTGACGATCATTAGTGGTAAGAGCTTGAAACTAGTGGATTTATTCAGGAATTATAGGAGGTGTAGTAGAATGGAAGATAACAACGACTTATTCGATCTAGGGTCAGGCACATGGCCGACCTTGCAATCCTTTATCACCAGCTCCCCATGTGGTTACACATACATTTACGTGGCATTTGGATCAATAGGAAAGAATCCAAACGAGATTACCAAACCTCAACACATCTAAACTGAGGGGAATGAGACTAAATAAGTCGAGAAAAATGTAAGGCCATAAGATATAGGGAGTATGGGATAGCTTGAGCCAACATAGAAGCAAAGGGATTAAGCTTACATTAAAGATGAATTTCTAGGTGAGTTAGACGAGCATCCAAGCTAGAAAAACATGAACGTTGATATCACTACACCTACATGATCTCGTTTAGGGATAAATTATGTCATTATGATCTTCATTCTTCTCTTTCAAGACCCTACCCAAAAGAGTTTTCATCTACCAATGGAGGGTGATGGAATTTAGGTACTAGCTCTATCTTTCGATGGTGTGACTAAGGCTAGGAATCCAATTGTCTACCTCCTCCATAATTTCATAGTCATAATATGACTGGCGGTCATTAGTGGTAAGAGTTTCAAGCTATTGGAGTTCTTCATGAACGTTAGAAGGTGTAGCATAGTGGAAGATAACAACGACTTCCTAGGCCTATGCTTGGGCATGTGACCAACCTTGCATTCCTCTAGCACTAGCTCTCCTGCGACTATTGATATATTTCTAGGGAATTTTGGACTAATAAGAAAGAATCCAGATGAGATTACTGAACCCAAACAAGTCTAAATTGAAGGGAATAAGACGAAACAAGCTAAGACGAATGTAAGGCCAAAATATATAGAAAATTCAGGACAACCTGAGCCAACATCAATGTAAAGATAAATACACCATTGTCCCAAAAGGAAACCTCTAGGTAGAAGTACCCACTTGCAAGGAAACCCCAAGGCACAAGACACAATGAACCCCTCGGAAAATTAAAAGGAAATCACCAAACCTAAACCACAAAAATTTAGAGTAAAAGTAACAGGTAACAAGGGTCAAGGGTGTTGAAAATTGGTAGCTTCAGTTGATATTTTCATTGGAAAAACATAGAAGGAATTATGTGCTTTTTATGTTGACCAAGTCGGCCCCACCACATGAAGGGGTTTGAGCCTATGGTCAAAACCCACCTCCTAGCACACATATATATTGGAGCTCGATTGACCTCATTTGGCATCTCATATCACTCATCAATTTGATCTGAAACAAGAAGATCTATTCACACATGAGAGGAGAAGAAGAAGAAGGTCTGTCTCTGCATTGATCAACTATTTGAATTTTGTTTGACTAGCGTTGACTTGGGATTATTTTCTACTGATTGATTGAGCTTTTGTCTAATCTTGGAGGTTGAAATTATCTGTGGTTCATTGACTATGGTTGATCAAATATTTTCTTCTATTCTAGCTCATTAGCTGAGAGTTGACTACATGTCAACTTCTGTGATTTGACCGAGACTTTGACTATGGAATTGTAGGCCAAATTTTGGCCCCTTTGACTAGCTACCTCAAGCCGAAATTCGGTCTTCTATTGCATACTTTTACTTGGAAAATGCATTGACTTTTCACTCTCTTTTGACTGGTTTGACTTTGCGTTCAACGAGGTTAGAGATTGACATTTATACTAGAATATTGTGATGTACATTTTGATGAATTGAAATCTCTCATAAGGAAATATTATTGGGTTTTACCCCTTGTGGGTTTTTTTCCTAATAAATTTTGGTGTCTCTTGTCTTATTATTTACTATGATATTTATTGCTCTATTGAAGAAGTTAATGGCTGAAATTTTTGACGTGTAATTTCTTAATGATTAGAATTAAATATATCATTGGAAGTAGTTATCAATTTGAAAAATTGTACTAGTCTTGATTGCACTAGAAATTCAACATGGTTTCAGAGCTTTGGTGAAGAGAAAGAGCATTGAGATCACCTTGAAAATCATTAATAACACCTTGAAGAGCACTGGGATTCTACATCTTTTGATTTGATTTGTCATCTTCATCATGAATTCTTCCGTGAAGATAGAGAAAAAGCTTGAAGGTGCTACAAACTTCATGTCATGGAAGACTAGAATTGACCTAGTGCTTGAAAGGCATAAGGTCATGGGTATTGTATTGGGAAAATTTACTGAACCAGTTGATCAAGAAGGAAAATAAAAGTTTTAATAAGATTGAATCTTCACCATGAGCATAATTTTAGAATCTGTTAGAGATCATCTATTCCTTATATTGCTGATCACAAATATTCCAAAAAGTATGATTCAATTATTGGATTGTACACCGCCAATAACATCAATCAATATATAAGTCTAAGGAGTCAACTTCATGTTTCAAGATGACAAAGAATAATACTGTGGCATCCTACTTTGTCAAAATATTTCAATTAAGAGATCAACTAAAAGTTATTTATCAGCAAGTATCTAACAAATAATTAATAACTATAGTAATGGGGGGTATGTGTAAATCTTAGGATTCTTTTGAAGCAAGCATTAGTGGCATAGAAAATCCACCTTCCTTTGATAAACTATGGGTTTCTTTCACTAAATAATAATTGAGGCTCCTATTCAGAGGCAATATTCCAAATCTAGTTGAAGATTCTCAAGCTTTTGTAGCCCACTCAAAGAATAACAAAGATAGAAGAACTTTTGGAATATTTCAAAGAAGTACATGTATAAGACCTACTTCAAGATATGCTCCAAGACCTACTCCAAGAATAGGACCTACTCAACAAAGAATACCTCCTCCTCCATCTCCGCAAAGGAATGATGATCGAAAAAGGAAAGGGAAGCGCCATGATTCTACAACTAACCTCAATGATCCTTCACATAAGAGGAGGTCTAAGAAGAAAGATTCTAACGATGAATATTCTTTTTCTTCTACTTTCATGGGTTCTATTGCAGGTCATGATGAAACTTGGTTGGTGGAAAACAGTGCCTCTAGGCATATGACTGTAAGTTGTGAGAATCTCTTGGAAATTGTTGAAAAGAAGATAACTCAAAGGGTTGAGGATTGAGACAATGTTAAGTACAAAGTCAAAGGCATTGGTTTGTCATCCTTCCAATTGGAATCAGGAGGTAGTGTCTCTATTAACAACATTTTACATGCTCCTAGTTTAAAGAAGAATTTGTTGTCCATTTCATCTCTTAAAGACAAAGGATATATAATTGCATTGTTGATGAACATGTTCTAGTATGGAAGAAATATTCCTCCTTTGAATCTACCAAAGTCATTGGTGTACGAATTGGAGGCCTATATCGTATCCTTGGGCGCTCAATTCAAGCCTTGATACACAACACCTCCGACCTTTGTAAACTATGGCATTAAGGTATGCTCATGTTCATGATAAAGATTTGTCTATAATGATGGATTTTGTTAAAGGTGTACTTGAAATCAAGATTGAGCATAATGGAGTTTCTAAAGGATGCACTCTTAGGAAAAATTTCAAATAACAAAGTACTAGCAGTGATAGTAGATCTAAAGGAATCTTGTTTCTTGTGCATTCTGATGTTTGTGGGCCTATGTCTGACAAATCCTCGAGTGGTCATTTGTACTATGTCACTTTTATTGATGATTACTCTTGTAAAACATGGAATTATTTCTTGAAATATGAGGATGAAGTATTTGAAAAGTGTTGGGAATTCAAGACACATGTTGAAAATGCTACAGGAAGAAGGATTAAGACTTTAAGATATGACAATGGAGGAGAGTAGGTATCCAAGGAGCTGATTTCTTTCTGCAAGGATGATGGAATTAAGAGGGAGTTGATAGTTCCCTATTATCCACAACAAAATGGAATGGTGAAAGGAAGAACATAACTATTATGGAAGTTGACAAAGCCATGCTTGATGATCAAGAGCTGCTAATGTTTCTATGGGGAAAAGCTTCAAATACAATTGTTTATGTCCAAAATAGATGTCTACATTGAATCTTGGATTATAATACTCTTAAATACATCTTCACATGTGAGAAGCCCAATGTTGAGCATTTAAGAATTTTTGGTTGTCTTGTTTATGTTCATGTGCCCAAGGAGTAAAGGAAAAAGTTGGAACCTTCCAAGAAGAAGGGAAATTTTGTTAGATACTTTGAAAATTCAAAGGCCTTTAGGGTCTATGTACCATGACATTGTTATATTGAAACTTGCAGGGATGTCTTTTTTTATGAGGATGCTACTTTTTGGAAGTCCAAGGGATCACACTTGGACTCTAATGATGAAATGCAAGTGGCTCCTAAAAATGTGGAATCAAAATCTAAAGAACTTGAACCTATGGAACAAGATCCTCAAGAAGAGTTTGATGATCTTCACGAATTTGTTGACTCATCAAGAGTCACTATGCTTGAGACTAGAAAAAAACCTGCTTGGATTGAAAGAACTTTGAAGGAAGTTGAAGGACACGCAACCCCTCGTGGGACCTTCAAGGAAAGCAAGAGGAAAAAGAAGTATTCATGTTATGCAACATTGATGAGTAAGATCATTGATTCTGAGCCATATAGTACCTATAAAGAATAAGTTGAACATCAAGTTTGGAACAATGCTATGATTGAAGAGTACTAGTACATATTGAAGAATGATGTATGGGAAATTTTGCTAAGACCTGAAGGAAAATATGTTGTGTCTCCCAAATGGATCTACAAAATTAAGCATGAAGCCGATGGAAGCATTAAAAGAAATATTTGTGTCCTATGGATTCTCCTAGAAAGAGGGAGAAAATTATGAATACATTTACTCTGATTGACAAGTATTATTTTATTAGATCCATTATTTATCTTGCTTTTATTGCAGGTTGGAAATTGCATCAAATCGATGTTTAAGATTATTTTCCTGAATGGAGTCATTGAATAGGAAGTATATATTTAATAGCATCATGGATTTGAGATACATGATAGAGGAACACATGTTTGTAAATTGAAGAAATCCTTGTATGGGCTTAAGAAGGCTACTCGTGCATAGTATTCCCATATTGGTGGTTATTTATTGAATATTGGGTTCATAAAGAGTGATGCTAATCCGAATTTGTAATTCAAAGTTGTTGAAGGTGAGCCCTTGATTTTGGTAATGTATGTAGATGAGATATTTCTGACAGGGGCTGAGGTTCTGATTGTCCAGTCTAATAGGGAGCTGTTTTCTGCTTTTGAGATGAAGGATCTTGGTCTTATGCATTACTATTTTGGATTGGAAATATGGAAAAAGTCCAATGAAATATTTTTTGGATAAGAAATGTACACAATCAAGAGCCTTTAGAAATTTGGCATGATGGATTATAAGTCCATGGACACTCCCATGGTGACAAATTTGAAGAAGTTGCAAGACTATGATTCTAATCTGGTTGATCCATCTATCTATCACAAATTGATTGGCTCATTGAACTATTTAGTGAACGCTAGAGCTGATATCTGCCATGCTGTAAACATGTTGAGCCAATTCTTTATCGAGCCCCAACTTGTGCATTGAGTTACAATGGAACATATATTGAGGTATCTACGTGGCACCATTGATTATGGGTTGAGATATGTTTCTATTGGAAAATGGAAGCTGTATGGTTTTATTGATGTTGATTGGCTTGGATGCACTGAATATAGAAAGAGCACTTCTAGTTTCTATTTTAGCTTGGGATCTACTATGATTTCATGGTCAAGTAAGAAGCAAATTGATGTTGCTCTTAGTATGACTGAAGCTGAGTATATAGTTGTCTGTTCAATTGTTGTGAAGTTGTGTAGCTTCAAAAGTTGTTTGCTAGTTTGTTTGATTAGGTGATGGATTTTACCATTGTATAGTGTGATAATCAAAGCTATGTAAATATCTCTGAGAACCTATTTTTTCAAGATAGGTCAAAGTACATTGAGTTCAAGTATCATTACATCTAAAATATTATTCATAGAGGAGTTGCGAGGCTTGAATATGCACCAATTGATAAGAAGGTTGTTGATGTTTTGACAAAACCATTCTCCTGCATGAAGTTTTCCTATTTCAAAGAACAAATTGTAGTTGTTGATAATCCCTCTCTTGGAGATAGGGAGCATTGATTGCATAACATCATGTGATTGAAAATATTCCTTGGGCTTAGCTGAGAGACAAAGGTTTATTGTTGGGAATATTGTCCTAGTTACTCCCTTGGGTCATTGAGATTGACGAAGAAAGCAATATGGTTGGGGAGTTTGGTTTTGAGGCCTGGAGTGATCCCTGAAGTCATTATGTTTGATTGAGAGACCAATAGGTTTGGTCGCAGAAACTGACTTATGAGTTATATTCCTTGAGTCATTGTGTTTAACTCATAGACCAAGTGGACATGGTCATGAAGATTCATTTTGAGTTGTGCTTGACTTAGAAATCATTACATATGGTTGGAGAGTTTGGCATCATTGATTAATCCCATGGTTAGTTGGGCACTAACATTGATGCCATTGGGTTTTGGCTTATGGAATGAGTTTTCTGTTGTGTATCTTTGCTTATGATGAGACTTGTACATCTGATCTCTCCCTTGGGTTGTTACTAAGAGACCAATGGATTGGTTGGGGATATTGATCTTGAGAGAGAGAGAATGAAAATTACTTCCATAGATAAGAGGGAGTGTTGAAAATTGGTAGCTTCGGTCGATATTTTTGTTGGAAAAACAAAGAATAAATTATATATTTTTTATGTTGACCAAGTTGGCCTTATTTTCTCAAGTCAGCCCCACCACATGAAGGGGTTTGATCCTATGGTCAAAACCCACCTCCTAGCAGACATATAGATTGGAGTGCGATTGACCTCATTTGGGATTTCATGTCACTCATCCATTCGATTTAAAACACGAATATCTGTTCACACATGAGAGGAGAAGAAGAAGAAGAATATTTGTCTCTATGTTGACTATCTATTTGACTTCTATTTAACCAATGTTGACTTGGGATTATCCACTACTGATTGACTGAGTTTTTGACTCATATTGGAGGTCGAAATTATCTATGGTTTGTTGACTGTGTTTGACCAAAGATATGCTTCTATTCTAGCTCATTGGTTGAGAGTTGACCATAGGTCAACTTCTGTGATTTGACTAAGACTTTGACTATGGAATTGTAGGCTGAATTTTGGTCCCTTTGACCAGCTACCTCAGGCCGAAATTCGTCCCTCTATTGCAAACTTTGACTTGGACAATGCATTGACTTTTCTCTCTCATTTGACTAGTTTGAATTAGCATTTATTGAGGTCAGAGATTGGAATTTGGACTAGAATATTTTTATGTACATTTTGATGAATTGAATTCTATCTCATAAGGAAATGTTACTGGGTTTTCCCCCTTGTGGGGTTTGTCCCAATAAATTTGGTGTCTCTTGTCTCATTGCTTACTATGATCTCTATTTCTCTATTGAAGAAGTTAATGGTTCAAAATTTTCATGTGTAATTACTTAATGATTGGAATGCTCTAAATTGTATCATTGGAAGTAGTTATTAGTTTGAAAAATTGCACTGGTATTGATTGCACTATAAATTCAACATGGTTTCAGAGATTTGGTGAAGGGAAAAAGCATTGCGATCACCTTTAAGAAAATATTGTACCCTGAAAGCACTATCCATTTTGATAGAGCTGACAATGTTTCTGACACTCAGTTTAGGGTGATGACATCGATGACTCTAGTGATGTCCGCAGAGTTATAAGCCATAAAGTCTTTGAAAGCCCAATTTTTGGCTATGGTCCATGCACCAACATCCCAACCAAGCAATTTTTTCTACTAGACTCAGAGGTTGAATTAGCTTGCATGCAATCCTAGGTCATTGCCACTTCATCACTAAAGGTTAGTAATCCCTTATTAGAAAAAGGCTAATAATCATGCCATGGATCTATAGAATTTCCTTTGTGTACATGCACAACACCCTCATACAATTGAGAGAATAATCCACCAACGACGGGGAAGGAGTCAAGGCACAACATAATTATGGATAGTAGCATTATTTTCATAGGACGAGAAGTGTAGGAGACTTAATATCATAGTGAATGAATAATAAACTCGCACACGTTATGCATGAGGTAGGATAGCCTTACCACCCCCCTTTGTAATGCAGTGGGAGGCGACATGGTGGTGGGCACCCCCAACCTCCATTGCGATGTTTCCAATCACCCTAATTGGAAGAAACTTTTTATTTTGAAAATTATTTCTCAATAAACTAAATAAAATTAAGAACAATATTAATAATCTTTATAATAAAATTGATTATTAAATTAACCCAAAATACTTTGAGAGAAGTAATTTATAATGTAAAAATTGTATAATGTAAAAAATGTTAAGGATGAATAACATTTCTATTTAAAATGCCACACCTTTAATAATATGACTTGTAAATTTATCCAATTTCATAACTTAATCACTTTGAGGCCCCCCTTAAAAAAACCATAATAATATTAGCCCTCGCATTTCCACCATGTTAAATTATAGAGATGGTATTTTGAATAATACTTACTAGCAATTGCCCCTAAAGGTGCAAAAATAAACCGAAGGAATTGAACATGCCTATGATGTTACTGTAAAAACTTTGCAGCAAAGGAAAGATAACAACCTAAAGGGTGGAGGATGGAAGGGAGGAAATGTGTTCAGACTTGTAATAGTCTCACACTTGTGCCGATGCTTGTCTGAGACATGTTGCTCGAACCACATGGCTAAATCATTTTTTTTCCAATCATATCACCATGACAAAATCTTATATACATATTATATCCAAGCTATAACATGCAAGGTAATGAGGAGAAACATTACCATAGGTCCTCGTGGGCATTGACACACAAAAAAATGTAATTGCACACAAAGGAAATGACTAAAGTGAGTGTGTGTTAATAATGAGATTAGATAAAGAGCATCTTTCACTAGAGTGACCTTCATATTCCATGATACTCTGCAATCAACATAAAGAAGGGGGTTTGTTTTAGAATTTTAGCTATCCCATTTTAAAAAATTTAAATTAATTTGGAGCCATTTCCCTGGAGCCATTAATTCCAGTTTTAAATTTAAATTTAAATTTTGTCTTGCAAAGATTTGTTGGAATTGCAAATTTATGTGGTGTAGTTTACACAATCCAAGTGTCCAAGTAAGCTTTTATGATATGCATTTATAATTTGGAAAATTTTCACATTATTGGATTTTTTATTTTACATATATTTGTTTTGTATGTGGAATGGAGAAATTATAGATCTCAATTTCATATTAACAAAGTATAAATATAAAGGAGAGAAATTTAATATCTAATTCAACCATAATCTTAAAATTAAATTATCATTATCATTATTATTATTATTAATTTTCAAAAACATTAAAAATAAATAAATAACAAACTTGATTTTAATTTGGATATTAAAAATTAATAAAATATATTTATCCCTATTTTATCGTGGAGATTTTTAATTTGTAAATAGGTTTTATTATAATATCATGGACCATTATTTTGGCTTATAAATATTACATGCCCAAAAAACCATAACTCATTTCATATGACACTTGTTCATATAACATTTTTTTAATTAATTAATTTAATTAAAAGGATAAAAAAAACATAACTACTTTGGAGATAAATATCAATAATTGATTTGTGTATACTACTATGGAAATTCTAGAATATTTCATGGATGCTAAATCCTTACCGTCCACCTAATAATTATTGATAAGAATTCATAATTGGTTAATGTGGACCTCCAAGCAACCCACTGTGAAAACATTTCTTGGTCAACACAATATTAAAACCAAGAAACATTGGTGCCTTGATCTTCGTCAACACAATATTAAAACCAAGAAACATCCAACTATTATGAATTTGGGGTTGATTTTGTTTGTTTGTTTTTGTTTGTTTGTTTGTTTGTTTTGTTTATTTGTTTGTTTATGTTTGTTTGTTTGTTTTTGTTTTTTTAATGTTTCACTTTTAGCTCGGCGTGTGTATCTTTGTATACTTATTGGTGTTCAAATTATGTATTATTTAGCTCATATATGCACATGGATATATGTATTCTTCTTTCTACATACACATATATACATATGCATTTATTTTTGTATGTAAACTTATGCTTTCATGAGTGATGTGGTGAAATTTTTATCAACGATTGCAATGTATTTCATGGTTTGTTAGGTTGCATTGACTTTTAATAAATTTGAAAAATTAGATTGTGGCTCCCCACCCACCAATTTCCTAGGGATTTGAGATTATTCCAATTCTAATAAGTTCCTCCATGATAAGTTTCTCATTATTATTTATAACATTCATTTATATATAAGCAAATTTTATTTAGCAAAATGGTCCATTAATTTTAATAAATTTAAAAAATTATATTCGTGCCACGTGGCCCCCTACCCACCAATTTCCTAGGTATTTGAGATTATTTAATTCTAATAAGTTCATGCATGATAAGTTCCTCATTATTATTTATAACATTCATTTATATATAAGAAAATTTTATTTAGCAACATGGTCCATTACTTTTAATAGATTTAAAAAATTAGATTCGTGTGGCTCCCCACCCACCAATTTCCTAGGGATTTGAGATTATTTCAATTCTAATAAGTTCCTCCATGATAAGTTCTTCATTATTATTTATAACATTCATTTATATATGAAGGTAATGATCTCTTATATTTTACAAAACTCCATGAGAATGGAGGGAATGACACAGGGTTAGAGGCAAACAAGATCTGCAACTATGGAAGATCTGAGGTAATGAAGATGGTTTGCACCTCTTTTCTGTGGGATGTTGCAAACCAAATCACTGCTTGGTTACAAAGGTTGGCGAACGCACAAGCTCCACTTCCTTCTGCCTTTGAGGGGACTAACGACAATATATTTGTGACTCCCGACCAACAAGATGATAGACAGTTCCAAAACCAATGCTATGTGGTGGAACAATTATAGCATCGTTGGATATTCCTCCTCTGGCTATTGAGCAACAATTATGTAGTCTGTGAAAGAGAAAGGCTCATTTTTTCTTTTATTGATTTTCTGTTTTGGGCCAGATCTGCTCCAACAATGTCGCCATTTGCACCTAGACCATCCTTTTGTGCTACTTGTGGTCCGAACGATGGAACATTGAATAATATGCCTGGAAGATGCAAGCAAATTATTGCAATTTTTCTTCCTATCAATGCAGGGACCCAATCTGCCTAGATTGCACAGGATGAACGAAAAATTTGTACAATGATAATCAGTTACTAGCCAGATTTGCCTGTCTAGGGTCTAATTGATATAGATCTGAACTTTTCTTCATCTTGGTACCTTGCCTTAGAAAATCCGTCACAAGAACTAAAACAGTGGCCTGAATCTATCTCATCCATAACTTCTATTTGGGGACACTTGGATCCGAGTCCTCTCTGGAGGGATCCGACGACACCATTGTAGCAGAGTAGTAAAATGGAAGATCTAGCACAACAACCACAAAATGGACCTTAGTCAACAGAAATTGACTCACGCATGCATCGATAGATGACATATGTGGATTTGATTGGTATAAGGCCAGATTTGTCAGCAAGGAATAATCACACATCAGATTTGGCACTGATCCAAATATTTATCAAAACCTTTCAAAGGAATACTATCTGCAAGAGGATTTGGAATGGGATGCACATACAAGATCTAAAGTACGAGATTAAAAAACAACTGGGCATATCAGTAAGTATGCAAAATTTGATTCATGCAGGAGAACCCCACGATCTAGGACTACGACATTGCTAATGATTCGACCATCATCCTCAATGTGAGATTGTGTGGAGGTTGCTCCGGTTCTAGGTTAAAGGACACATGCTTTTCCAAGGATGCAGTTAAAAGGAAGGAGGAATCCCAAACCAAACCAATCTTGTATCCAAATCTACCTGGGCCCTATATCATGGAGCATAAATCCCAGATACTAGCTTTGACAATCACTTTGCTTGAGGTAAATGAATCTTATGCATATTTCCACACCAAAGCAGTTATATGTAGATTTAATGGTTTTTGGCCCAAATAAAATGCTCTCCATTAATGGGTATTATCTACATGGACACCAAATTGTGAAATTCACTTATGTTTTAAGGGGTTTTTTATTGTCAGATTTCATACAATAAAAGATAAGGACTATGCTTTAAAAGAGGGACCATGGTTTTCGGGTGATGCGGGGCTCTTCATGATACCTTGTTTCCTAGGTTTTGTTGTTACCACCATGTTGGTATCCAAAATTTTTGTATGGGTCAGGATACATAATATACCACTACATTTTTGGCACCACAAAGTATTAGAAGAAATTGGGAACTCCTTGGGGAGATTTCTTAAGATTGATGCAAATATAATATCAAAAGGCATTTTTACTTTTGCCAAACTCTACGTTGAAGTAGATCTTAGCCAAGGTTTACCGATCACATTATGTTGGTTTACAACAATATTCAATGGACACAACCACTAAATTATGAGAATATGACATTTTGTTGTCGTGGTTGTCTATAAACAGGAAACCTTCAAAATGCATGCCAACAAGCTAAAAAATATCCTAAAAGAAACAAGAAACAACCTAAAAATACAAAAGGATGGCAATGCACTGAATCCCCTGAAGAGGCACTAGATGAAGCAGACGCCCCAGAAAACACCATAGACAACAATGATAAGACCACCCAGCAGAAGAACAAGATTGAGCACAGCGTCGCATTAGTTCTGAAGCCAACCTTTCCACAGGGGCAGAGTAAGTAGCACACCCTTGGGAAAGATGTAAGTGGCAACAAACAGAATCATGCGTTAGAAGGCTTTGATTCTGACAAAGAACTCCTAGCTACTACACAAGAGAGTTAAATGACTATTGTAACATCCACATCCAACACTAATGGTTAGCGAAAAGTGGAAAAAAAGAAAGGTAGAAAAAAATAGATTAGTTTTTTTGGATGAGTTTCTATAGATCCTTAGACACAAGATCTGGTTATTATGCATATGCTCTTTAACATCTACAACATGTAATTTTGCTCACTATGAATTAAATTACGATTTTTCCTTGGGAAAAAAAACATTCATTTATATATAAGCAAATAGAAAAATGGTCAATTTTATAATAAGATGTGTAATTCCTTTTTTTTCTTAAGTTAAAGTTGACCCATGTCAAAACAACAGAGGAACAAATGTCAAATGGAGATAAAAAAGGTAGACAATGCCTAGCCTTACCAATTTTGCAAAAAAACACCTTTAGTGTAAATATGATTTTCTATATTTGTTTAATAAATATGATTAATTTGAGAAAAATAAAAATAATCATAATCAATATTTATTATACAAAAGTATCAAAATTAAACAATAAACACTGCATAAGTA